>CANYCX010034119.1:0-10091 GCA_948193385.1 Breynia disticha f. nivosa
TCCTCCAACGTCGTATTATAAAAATACGCGTTCCTAGATTTAGCACAAATACGTTAGAAAATTTGGGTATAATTTTCGACGTATTTTCGGAAAGTCAGATCGCCTATTCTGGTCCGAGCAGTACCTCCTCCTTATGCCCACAATCTCTCTCTCTCTCTCTCACCTTAACCCTCCTTTGCTTTCAATATTTCTCTGAAGTTTTGTTATGTTTCTTCATTGCAAAATCTCTCTATTTATAGGCATCATTTTATATATTTTTTTTCATTTGTGTGGGATGACTCAAATCCCATTTTTTTTTAAATTTATTTCAAGGTAAGTGCAAACTACGTGTATTTCACCATCTTTTGTTTTTTTTTATTTAATCAATTACTTTATTCGTGTAACCATTATTTCTTGTAAAAATTATGTCTCGTAAATATTATTTCTCGTAAATATTATTTCATTGATAACTTTGACGATAATATATTTACGAATATTTTATTGATAACATAGGTGATAATATATTTACAAATATTTTTCCAGAATGTTACAAATCAATAGTATCATATGCTCATCATCAAAGCAACTCATATGCTTTCATATCTCTCAAATGAATATAAACATCAAAGGCATAAGCTAAGTAAGAGCATAACATACCATAATCTCAAGAAATCCACATTTCATGCTATCATTAAGCATAAAATATTATAAAAGCATCAAGACAGAATCATGCCATCATTCTACCATCAAAAGTATAAACTCATCATAGCTCATAAAAGATCATCAATCTTATTTCAATTCATATTATATCCAAGAATATAATCAAATCAAAAAGCATCAAAACTCATAATAGCATCAAAACGCACTTAAGCTCAAGCAAAGCAATCAAGGCAAACAAGTACTTTTTAGACACATTTGAGCTATCATTTTAAACATATTTGCATCATTTCTAAGTATGAATTAACCATACAGATAAAATATACAATGGTAAGTGTAAATGACACTTGCCTCGCAAAAGTCGCGAAGTCGGCTCTGGGCTCAATTTTGATCCAACATTCGTAACGTTCCCCCTATACAAAAAATACCAACCAAGACTGTTAATTAATTTATTCTATAACTATAGAACTCAAATTACAGTCTTACTAAATAAATTCTCAACTTCTCAGTGATTTTCCAAACTATCAAAATCTCATAAGTTCATACTAATCCCACTTTAAGCATTCTAAACTATCAATATGAGTTCCACTAACTCAAACTCAATGAAATAACATCATTTAACAGCTAACTTAGTTTCCATCCAAAAATTTGAGAAACTCTCGTCAACATAGAACTCACATATATACTTAATATCAAACTCATAAGCTTACGTTAGTGAAATTATCTCTAAAATTGCAAGAAATTGATTTCTTCTTTGTTGAATCACACTCCTCAACCATTTCTAGGGTTTCCACCAGCTTCCTTGTGTTCTCTCTCAAATTTGTGCTCTGTTTTGCGAATGAGACAATGTTAACTGACACTTTGTTTAAAATTTCCCAGTCGACACCACCTATGGCACGGGTCGTGCTCATGGTCGTGCCGTGTTTTTTTGCACGAGTTTCACACGAGTCGTGCTGTAAAATTGTACTAAACAATTTCCAGAATGAACAATTTCTAGAATGATGAGCATTCCCTCTGACACGATCGTACTCCAAACCATGCTCATCGTCTGGTTTCTGCACTTTTTCAATTTCTTTTCAATTCAATTCTTTTTTAATCTATATTCCATATAGATTAATTCTATCAATTTTCAGGGCGTTACACAAGCACCAAAAACTTGAATATAAATAGACTCATGATTATGAAACTAACGTATAACTTTTCAAATACATTCTGATTCATCAAACAAAATATCAAGCAAGATATCAAGCTTAAAACCATAACATTAGATACATACAAACTCAACCAAAAAAATATTAAAATAACAAGACCAAAAATCATACATGAGTACGCACAGACTCATGTTCAAAGCACAAAACAACAAAGCTAAAAATATGCTTAATCATCCTTAACAAAACATGCATCGAAACTACATACATACACACTCATATACAAAAACATAACAACGATTTAAAAATATCACACACAAAGTAGTCGAAAAACGCATAAACAAAAACATGATATAACTAAACATAACTCAAAACTTCTTACAAATCAGAAAATAAACCTTGGATACAAATAGACACAACATTAAATCAAAGCGATAACAAAAAATCAAACCCTAAATCAACATCAATGAAGGAAACAACTAGACTTATGTCTAAAAAATTCATATAATATCACAAAAAACACACACATTAACATCTTTAAAACACCAAACGCTATATACATGCAGACTGTGACACTCAAAATCTTTCCTTTTTTTCCGATTAATCTCAAATATAAGTTTCTAAAGAAATTTTTTGCGAATTTAAAAGATTCATTTATTTAAACATAGACAAGAAATTTTAGTTTGTTAGAAAACTCTAGTGATACGCACCCACGTGAAATTTCATATATCAAAGGTGTGAAAACACAACCATTGCGTAAAACATCCACAGGGTGTGAAAAAGAGTAATGTGAATTAATATTTGTTACCAAAAATAAAAGTTGTAATTTCAAAATAAAAATCTATCACATGTATAAAAAGATCTAGATGGATCCTCGATCTTGTGTGTGAAGTTCTAACGCATCCCAGATGCAATAATCTACGTGACAGTCCATCAATCTGTCCACAGAAAACATTCATACAAAAACATACAAGAGTATTAAAATTCAATAAGTACATATCTCCAACGCTACTTAATTAATCGCCTAAAGCCTTCTGTGCTCGTCTTTTGTTAACACACAATTGGTTGATTTTATTCTTTTTTGTTTCCTTTACTAGATACATTATGGCAGGACTTACTAGATAAGTCTTTCATGTTGTCAAACTTAGTATTCATCCATGCAATTTTCCTAAGGATGGTTAGCAGGGATGGTAACATACGTTGATCATAAAAGTAACATATGTTACTTCCCCTTTTTCAGTTTAACGTACGTTAATATTCCTATATACCCACGCTATGACATGCACACATATACAGAAATCACATTGTAGAAAATAACACACATTAGTGAGGCTTAAGTCCACATTATACTATTTAACGTACGTTATCTCATCTCATCCCTAACGTATGTTAGCTGGCATAAAAACACATAACATATTTTCAGACATACGATCATGTCATCAATCAATTGCTTAACGTCGCATTCCATATACACTTATTTATTCCACACAGATGGTTTATATATATATATATATTTCATTCCCTCTCATTGTTGAACACTTAGTAACACATATTTTATATAAATCCTAATCCACAAACTTCAAGTTTCATACGAGCATTCTCAAGTTTCCACACTTATTTGCACTCACGATGTATATGAATGTGGGATTTTTCCTTAGAGAAACTAACTCATATAAACCACCCCCACTTTCTCTATTTGTCCAATGTGGGATTCTATTAGTATGTCATTTGTCTTCCTCCATTTGAATGACATAAACATATTTATACCATTCATTATTTTGGTCTCTCTCAATTAGTTCATCTTTTCTGACAAATGCATTAAGCCACCTCTTTTCCTCTCATTTTCCTCTAAGGTCATCCCCTGTCTTCTCTTTTACTCTCCTTCTTTTTCATTTCCTTCTTGCTTTGCTTTGCTGAAATTCCCTCGCCTGACCCCTCCTACTTACATTTTTTCAAGATTTGAGAGTTAGTCCTTCTCTAAACTTAGACTGCAATCTTTTTGGGAGAGCTCAAAAATTTGCTGATATTTTATACCCATTTGTAAAAAAAATTATATTTATTTTGCGCGCACACACACAAACAGACATACATATACATATACACTTTGAGTCGTTGCCTAAATTTGACATTTTGAAGTGGTTTCTTTCTCTTGCTTTAAGTATTTTAAATAATTTAATTTCTACGTACTTCGAAAACTGTATGGTTCGGCTCGAAATCGCATAGACGATCAATGTTGTAGGCCGATCACTATTCACTGGTGCGATCTCAATAATGACAATTAGATATAAATATAAAACATATCTTCACTATTCAAATATGTCCATGTGTCACTAAAATAAAAATGTCAAATATTAAATAAAAAACACATCACAATACAATAATATCAGTGTATATATTTTTAGATAAATAAATAAATTAGTTAATTTGAAAAAAAAAAGACACAAATATTGCCATAAAGGCTTAAACCAAATTTTAAGCATAACCACTTTTGCAGCTCTTAAAAAAATTGACAGCGTCTGCCTTATAAGGAAGAAACAAATGAAACCGAAGGACTAGACTGTCCCCTTCTGGTCCGCAGTCACTGAGTCTTCCTTCCTTATCCTTTTATTCTGTCACTAACTCTCTTTCTCCCCCTCATAAACCTTCCATCTTCCCTCTGTTTCATCTCAACATTAATGCCGAATGTATCATAAAACAACTGCTCTAATTGTAGTATTACTACGCCTTCAACGTGAGCATGTTTTGTTTACTTCCTCAGTTTAAATGTCTGCCTGATACTTTCTCTATTCACTTCAGAACTCACTTTCCTCATCCCACTAATCATGGTCAGTTTGGTTTCTTAATTTGCTTCTTCTTCTTGCTGGAATGGATTTGGTTTAATGAGTGTTGAAATGGGTGTGTAACATTTATTGTGTTGGATTAGGAATGGCTTTGTTGTTAGTAGTTTTGAATTGGGTATCTTCTAGCTTTTGTGTTCTTGTTTGATTTGAATAGAATCTTCAATGGATTTGTTTAAGCTAGAGTTGAATGAATGTGTTTTTTATTGGATGATGAATGTTGTTAAACTATAAAGTTCAGATGGATTTTGTTGGAATGAAAATTGAAATGGGCATGCTTCGTTAAGTTTGCTTATACTTCATTGAATGGAATCATAGTTATCATTACATTGTTAGCTAGTTTGACTTCTTATGTTACGGCATAGGTTGGAGAAGGTTTTCTTATGTTCTGATCCCTTCTAGTGCTCTCTTAATTCATAGGTCTGTGAAATTCACATAACTGGAAATGTTAATTGAATGGTGAGTGAAACGTTTTCGTGGATGATATATACTGGAGTAAGTCGATTAATCGTGCTTTAGGACTTTTTGATATATAATATTTCAAAACCATGAACAATCTCTTGTGCTCCGGTCTTTTTCATTCTCTCTCTCAACTTGGCTGTTACCCTAATCTCGTCGTAGTTTCAAATGATCGTAAACGAAAGGGTCCATACATAATTGTTGTTTCATCCATTTTGTCTTTCTTATCTATTGATGTTAGCTAATGATAATGGTCTACTTGCCTAGCTCATCATGCATTCAAAATGAAGTTGTTAGTGTAGTTGTTGTATCTTTGTGGAAGGCTAATGATAATGGCTAGTCACTGCCTAAATTTGAAGTCGTCTATAAGGAGTTATTTTCTGCAAGTGGTTCCAATTGTTGCTTGACGGTTTTATGTTATGGTTTCTTAAAATCTGCAGCAAAAAATAGACAGCCTCTTTGTTCTCGAGTTCAATGCATTTTATCCACAACGTCACCATCGACATCCACTGCAGTGCTTGATTTGGAAAAGCGAAGGTTAACTTCTTTTGAAGGTCAATCAGATCTGATAGCTACAAATCGACTGTGGACATACACCGGTGCACTTGGTCCACCGGAAGAGGTGAGGTTGTTGATCGTATTGAAACGTTTTCCTTTATATTTATTAACTGATAGCATAGTGAACTTTTTATTCTTATTGAACTACAGCTTTTTACTTCACAAATATTATGATGCTATCTATCGATTTCTCTTTCTTAGGTTGTTCTTAGTCTAAATAATGTTGGTCTCTTTACTGCAGGCTTCCTTTGGCACAACTTTAGCTTCAGAAACACTAATTACAAGCAATGAGGCTGTAATAGCTGCCGCAGCTGCGGAGGCGGTTGCTCTTGCAAGAGCTGCTGTCAAAGTTGCAAAAGATGTAGCTCAAATGGTCAAAAGTTGCAAGAAAACTGAAAGTAAACCTGTAGCCTTGTCAACAGTTGGCACGTCCATTTGGTCTTTGCTAACAGAGACGGAAAAAGCTGATGTAATAGGTGATTCCAGTGTGGACGAAGCTTGTCTAAGAGAAGAATTTTCCATGAAGAACCCTGAAAAAGCGTATGATATTTCAGAGCCAACAAATGAAGAACTTGAACTTCTGGAGCAACAACTTTTAAAGGGTATTACCGTTAGATCCAGACGGCAAATAGAAAGGAAAGCCAGACGTGCAAAGGCAGCAGAAAAAGCTGCTACGGTTGTTGTATCTACGAAATCTGGTTCCTCTAGCAAGAAAATGCGAGGTGGTTTACAGGAAGTGGACTACTCAGATCCATTACGTTACTTGAGAGGGACAACCAGCACTTCCAAGCTACTCACTGCTAATGAGGAATTGGAGCTGTCAGAAGGAATACAGGTGCATTCCAAATAAGTGTTCAGGGGCACCTCATGAATTTTCTTTTGTTGCCTCCTGTGTACGAAATTGAAGTTTGATTGTGTTTTCAGTTTCTCATCAGATCTTGCCGCAAGCCTGATACCCTTTTTCTCCCTTCTGCTGATTTCTAACAGGATCTTTTGAAACTTGAAAGACTCCATGAGGAGCTTACAGAACGATGCGGAGGTCAGCCCACCTTTGCTCAGTGGGCTGCTGCTGCAGGAGTTGATCAAAGAACTTTGAGAAGGCGCCTAAACCACGGCACTCTTTCTAAAGACAAAATGATAAAAAGCAACATACGGCTTGTCATTTCAATTGCCAAAAATTATCAGGGTGTTGGCATGAATCTTCAAGATCTCGTTCAGGTATCTGCAACATTGTTTGCAGCCAAAAGAGTTGAGATAAATTTTGGATTGGATGAATAAATTAATTAGATAAAAATGACAACAAACCTTTGTCTAGAAAATGGTTCTCTTCTGTGCTATAACTTCTTGCAAAATACTCATCTGACAGGAAGGCTGTCGAGGCCTTGTAAAAGGAGCTGAAAAGTTTGATGCTTCAAAAGGTTTCAAGTTCTCTACTTATGCTCACTGGTGGATTAAACAAGCTCTTCGGAAGTCACTTTCTGATCAGTCTAGAACAATTCGGCTACCAGTAAGTTCTTCCCGTTGTACTTCAATTTGCTCTCTTTTAGTGAACTTATGCAGAATTGTTTTCTGTGTTTCATGTGTTTTGCCAACAACATCATGAGTGATGAACTTATATCAGGAATGTAATACGTTTGTTCGGATTTTCACATTCGCAATATTTGGTGTTTACAGTTACACATGGTGGATGCAACATATAGAGTAAGAGAGGCTAGAAAGCAATTTTACAGTGAAAATGGAAGACATCCAGATGATGCGGAAGTTGCGGAGGCAGCTGGACTTTCTATGAAGAGGCTTAATGCTGTACTACTAACACCAAAATCGCCAAGATCACTTGACCAGAAGATCGGGCTGAACATGGATCTTAAACCTTCGGTAACCATTTTCTTTCTCAAATATAACTTCCACACCGCAAAATCTACGCACTTCAAATTAATGCCTACATTGATCAATCTGCTGAATGGTTCACGCGTTGTTTATGTTCCAAGGAAGTTATAGCGGACCCTGAGGCAGAGACCGCCGAAGATCTACTGATGAAAAAGTTCATGAAGCAAGACCTAGAAAAGGTTCTGGACAGCCTGAGTCGACGGGAGAATGAGGTCATCAGGATGAGATTTGGGTTTGAAGATGGAAGGACGAAAACTTTACAAGAGATCGGAGAATCCATGGGAGTGAGCAGAGAGAGAATCCGGCAAATCGAGTCGAGTGCATTCAGGAAGCTGAAGAACAAGAAAAGAACCAAATTGTTAAAGCAATATTTGGTTGTATAAGCCTGGAATTTGGACGCTCCAACGAGTCGTATCGAATCGGATCCTGCCTGAAGCTTCAATGGAGTTCCTCACATTCATCTGTATTTGTTTCTTTCTTCTCTCTTCTGCAATCGGGATACATATATATCTATATCATGCTTCAGGATTTAGAGAACATTTTTGCATAGAAAAACAATTTTGTCTACTTTAATATTTTCTTATTTTTTGATGCAGCATGGTAAAAACTTATTAAATTAGTTCCATTTTATATTTCGTTACACACTTAGATGGTGTTTCGTATCAATTCTATATTTATTTGATTCCATTTTTTCGCTGTATATTTATTTTATATTTTTATTTTAACTCTTTAATTTCTTAAAAATAAATGTTATTTAAATTCACAAATAAAGTCATGCACTGAAATTATTATAAGAAATTATTAAAATAATTATTTAAAATTTAAATTACCGCAATTAATAGTTTAATAGTCATAATATTTTGAGTCAATTATATTTATACCTCTATTAACCTTTTAATTTGTACTTTTCATTAAAAACAGAAAAAATTACATAACAGACTTTCACTTTGCATTTCGTATGTTATTCAACCAACCCTCAGAATATTGCAATCCGCCAAAACACCTTTCACGAAGACCACATCACACAAGTTTTCTAATATTAAAGATCTATTTTATATGACAACTTAATATGAAAAAAAGTTTAGATTAAGATTTTACGAATTTTACAAAAACAAATCTGTATTAAAAATTAGACAAATAATATAAATAAAACTAACATATTTCTACATATAAATTACATACAAACATCAAAATTAATGTTAAACTTATATAAACATAAATTTTGAAAATACACTGAAAACAATGATGATAAACAAAAAAATACATTAAGTATATATTAAGTTTATTTTAAACATATTAAAAAAATTAGAAAAGACAAAAAAAATAATTTAAAAAATTAAAAAATTAAATTAGAGATATTTTAAGTTTATGTTATACATAAAAATATATTTACAAAAAGTACTATAATGCAAAAAAAAATGCTTATGTTAAGTTTATGTTATGTACATAAATTAAGTATAGTATAAGAAGATAAGAATTATGCATGCGGACTAATCATAGTAAATATTACAATCTTAAAAACAAAGAGTCAAGAAAAGCTTTTTTGTAAAAATTCAAATAAAAACACAAAAAGTAGGAAAATATAGAAGAAAACATCAAGTATATATCTAGTTTATTTTGAACTCATATAAAACATAACAAGAACACGCAAATAGTTCTCGGCCCGTAAATTAAACGTGTCTTGCGAGGTAAGTAACATCGGACGCAACCATCTTTGTGTGTGTTTTATTGAGAATGATTGTTTTAGAATTATTTGTGATATTGGGTTGATGAAATGTTATGTTGTTGGATTATATTGTATGTCATATGTGGAATCTTGAAGAAATAGAGGTTGTTATTAAATTAGAATGTGTTAGTTTTGATGGAATCATTTGGTTGATGTACATGTATATGCTTGCTTATATGTCATAACTAGGTTGAAATTGTTGATGTTGTTGACATATAGAATGCATGTAGCATTCATACACATAGTTCTTGTTGAACATATGGCAATAAGTGAGAAATAATTTTCGAGGGAGTGGTTTTGAAAGCAGGTTGTGCATGTGGCATACTACAAATTAGTGCTTAAAAGCACAATATTACGGATAGTATATAAAACATACTAATCCGGGCACAGTGGATATTTGTATATAGACGTATATATAAATGTGCCAGGCCAATGTGGGCATAAATTTTGATATTGATTTGTATAACCGAAACTCCCGACCGAAAAGTCCGTTTGCAAACGTCGTACATGGCCAATGTGGGCACAAATTCAAAAATTAAGTGAAATGGTTAAAAAGCACTTAGGGTCCATTTATGGGTCACATGAATATTTCATAAATGTTATTTATGCAAATTATGTGTTTTTGAAATGGATATGGTAAATGTGATGAAAATGTGATCTTGAATTGTATTGATATAAAATATGGCATGTTTGTGAAATGAGGTATGATTTATTTGTGTTGAGAAGGTTGAATTAAGTTTTTTAATGGTTGATTGGATTAGTGAATGAGAAGTATATCTGAATGATATTGAGGCTTTTATTGAAGATTTTGATTTGATTGTGAATTGGAAAAATGTATAT
>CANYCX010034284.1:0-24389 GCA_948193385.1 Breynia disticha f. nivosa
GAATGAAACTGACCCTGTGTGGTTAAGTTGCTTACTGAGTATAAGTCACGCAATTATTTGCCTGTAACGCTCGGCAGGACGTTAGAAGGATTTCTTTTGCTCGTAACGAGGTGCAGAGATCGAAATTTTGGACGTTGACAAAGAAGAGTCAAGGTGGGCAGGATATATGGTTTGGATTAGGGTTGTTTTGTACATGACAAATGTTGTATTTGATTATATGTATTTTGACAAGGTTATAATTGAAAATGGACTCAGTTGGAATCTAGTTTCTTTTATAACCTAGGAACTTTTGTAAAGATATTTCGATATATGTGCATATAGATGTTTGCGAAATGAGTTTTTATGATTTGAACCTTCCTTTATTAAATTGTATTGTTATTTTATTTGATTTTAAATTAAACTTTGATTTCCGGGTTTAAGTATAATTCGTAGGAGGGAAGTATACGCGAATGATATTTAAATTCGGGGGTCACATTGTGATACTTTAAAAGTCGCTCCAAAGGCACTTTCTATTAGTAAAATGCTCGGTTGAATTGCGAAGAGTGTGTTTACTATGGATTAATTCGATGGTTTTGCTTGAAATTCATTTATAATTTTAAACTTTGTTGTTTGGTTTACTCTTTTTTAAAAATTGAAATCTTAAATTTATAAATAAAAGAATTGAAAACGTGTTATAGTGATGCATTTGTAATCCAAACCAAAATGGTCTGATCTACGATTTCAAATCTAAGATGAATAGTTATTTATAAAATTAACTTTTATTTTTCTCCACATTTTTTATAAGAATATTTTAATCGTAATTTATAAATAATTCTAATATCTTAAATATATTAAACAAATATTTATTTTAAAAATCACATAATTGATATAATATACTAAAAACCAAATTAAATTTACAATTTCAATTTTCTATAAATTTTATTTAGTTTTATTTATAAATAAATATTTTTTATTTTTTACCAAACACTATCTTTGTAGATAAGATTACATAGCATTCACGCACAGCTGATGTACTGTGTGTCAATATTCACACACGTGTTGATAACTGTCGTATTGCAACCGAAATAAACCGCAAATTCACCACTTCACTCAAATAAAACCAAACAACACTTTTCTCTCCTCCGTCCTGTTCCATTTTCTAAAGCCTCACTCTATCACTCCGTATTCACGCCTTCCCAATAAATAAGGTAACATTCTTCCGTTAACTTTTCGATTTTTATTTGATGTTTTCTTTACTACTGAATTGACTGAAACGTCGTCGTTTTAGCGAAATTTGTTGTGAAGTTATTCAATTTGTTATGTTTTCGTTGTAAAGTGGAGTTATTATTGATGCAATTATATTCTTGTAGGTTTTGCATTGAAGTTCCGAAATTTTCTAGTGTTGTTTTTTAATTGTTTGTTATAATTAGGGAATGGAATAAAACGATGTCGTTTACAGTAACGTTTCTCACAGGGTTTTTGTTTATGGAAGTAAGATGAGGTTTTATAACTGGAAAAGTTTTTTATTTAGAAAGTAAATATTTTGGAGGTTTTTAAGCTTTTAAAAACGTTCAAAATCTCTCAATTACCAAATTGGTGGACTTGAGAAATAAGCTACATATTTGACACTTCTCAATATAAAACCTTAACTTATCTTCTTTTTGTTAATTTATAAACCCTTATTTTACTTTACATTCTTTTCAAATGACAAAAAATTTATTTAAGATAAGACTTTAGTTACTTCATGAACCCTTATCTCCTTTACCCCCAATTTTGCCAAACACACCGTCAGTGTTTTTGAATTTATTTGGTTTCAATTGTGATTGTTAATTTGTTTGTTTCAATTTTTTGTTACATTTTTATTAATTTGTTTGTTTCAAGGGGTGAATTGACTAAAAATGATGCAGCTTTTGCGAATGTTTGATGTGATTCTTGATTTTTTTCGGGTTTTGATTATGATCATTGTCATGATTCTTTTTGCAGGTTGTGATGCAGGAGTTGATACTGAAGTGGTTTGAGTGTTTAGTTTGATGCAATTTAGTTCTATTTAGGAAAAACGGGGTTTGGTTTCGTATGATGGGCGACAATGAGCTGTTTAACTGGGTGGAGGATGGAAATGCGCAGGTGTTTACGCTTTTGGGAGCGAAAAGGAAGGCAAGGACACCGAAGAAGATGGAGTATGTTGGTTGGGGTTCGAGACAGCTTATTGAATTTCTGGAATCAATTGGTGTGAATACTGAAAAACAGATCAGTCAATACGATGCTGCTTCTATTGTTACAAACTATGTCAGTGAAAAAAACCTTCTCCATCCAGTGAAAAAGAAAAGGGTTGTTTGTGATGAGGTGTTGTTTTCTCTTTTTGGCAAGAAAACCATTGGTAGAATCAAAATTTATGACCTTCTGGAACCGCATTATGCTGAAAATCAAGTTGATTCTGATGATTTTTTCTTTGGTTTGGACGAAGAGGCCCAGGGCAGTGTACAACAGAAAAACTTGAGTTCTGTGACAAAACCTGCTAGTAAGAAAAGGATTGTTACAGCTCCAGAAAGTTGTTTTGCAGCCATAGTTCCTGATAACATTAGGCTTATCTACTTAAAAAGGAGTCTTGTTGAGAAACTAATCAAGGATCCGGAAACATTTCAAGGAAAGATAGTTGGGAGCTTTGTAAGGATCAAATCTGACCCTAATGATTACCTCCAGAAAAATCCATACATGCTTGTGCTAGTCACAGGTATGCCAATATTGCTTTTGTATCTGAGTTGTTGATGATAATTCATTTACTAGAAATGTGATCCATTTCTACTCAATTTGGGTTGAGTTCAGGTGTTATTTAGAATTCTACCCAATTTGGGTTGAGCTCAGATATTATTTAGAATATATGAGGAATGCTGGTTCATTGAGAATTATGTGGTTTACATTAATTAATGCTTAACAAACAAACAACACTTGTGACCAGCTGGAAGCAGTTCCATGATGCAATTGATGGGATTGATGTGTTAATTAAGTTTCATATTTGAAACTCACTTGTAATTATGTCTATTTGTGTGTTTGAATCAATTTTATGGAATATATTAATGCTGGATATTATACTTATTTAAAGAGTTTTGGTATATGAATGCATGATGGCATCATTCAGGCATACGAGTCCTTATTTTTCAACTACCATCTGTTTCATTGTGCGGAATTTTGCACTTATAGATTGTATTATGTGCATGAATGTGTGGTGATATCTTCTGTGCAGTGCTTTGTGTTTATGAGGTTAAGGTACAATGTTGTTTTTACATTTTTCAGGATTAGAGAAGGCTTCTCAATCTGATAACAATAATGGAGAAATACTTCTTCAGGTTTCAAATTTTGTAAAAGATGTACAGATATCGATGCTTTCAGATGATAACTTCTTGGAGGTAATGATGTCATTTGGTCAATTAATTGAAGTATTTGTTCCATTTAGGTCTGATGACTGATGTAAAACTAGAATATCTCAGAATTAAATGATGATATGAAGTTTGGCTTAGTTTTTCCTCTTGTATGATTGTATCTCAGTATTTATCTGTGAGGATTTAAAGATTACATGCAATTCTGAAATTTCATTGGGTGATTGTCTTGTGTTATTTATTTTTTAAATCTTTCCTACCTTCTCAAGGTTTATTTTGTAATTTCAACTGGAAAATTCACTTATGCTGATTTATTTATTCTTTAATGCAGATAAAATTCTCTCTTTTATAACTATTTTATTCTTTCACGCAAAAATGACCGATCTTTCTCTCTTCTTGTATGCAAAAATCTATTTACAGTAGAGACAAGTTAGAATTTTCTTCTGGCTGGCATTGCCATACATCTGTAAAGATATAAATGTAAACTGTTAAAGATTAATAATAATATATAAGCCTTTGATGGTAAAAGCATTTTCTGGAGTAGCCTAATGTAAGGTAACCAGAAGTGTAAGGCCAGAAAATTTTTTTTGGCTGCAAGGAAGCTATTTGATTGTTGGAATTTCTCATTTATATATCAAGTGTTTTTAAAAAATCGTGAGAGTAAGTGCGATAATTACCTGGCTTTTCCATATAATTTTAAGTCAGTCATCATCTATCACCCCTCCATAGTCAATAATTTCACTGCTTCTTCTCGCATATCCATTTAACATCTCCGCAGTTAGCATATTTTGTGTTCTGCTGGTCACAGGAAGAATGCGAGGATTTGCGCCAGAGAGTTAAAGATGGCTTGCTCAAGAGGCCAACTGTTGTAAGTTTCAAATCAATTTCCCTTTAGAGATGTCTTCCTCAAGAGGCCAACTATTGGGGTTTAGTTGCTCTTGTTTTACTCTTTTGTGTTAAAATTTTTAAAGAATCCTGCAGAGATTTGATGAAAAAATTTGCTGTCTAACGCTTTTTCTCATTTACTTGTGGCATAAATATAGATTTCAGCATGATTTTTTGTGCATGCGTTTTGACTGCTTAGTTCAATTTTGTCTGTGTATCACTGTATCTGCAATAGCTAAAAATGTCGATGAACTTTATAACCTGCAACAGTTGGAGCTGCAAGAGAAGATTCAAGCATTGCATGAAGATGTGACTAACCATGTAGGTACTTGGCTTATTGGATAATATGATCTTTACAAGCCCTATCTTTGCTTTTCTTCTTTAAGTTCTCTACATTTTGCACAAACAGCGAGTGTTTCTTCTTATTTGTGTGTGCTCTTATTATTTCTATTCTTGTTTATATTTCTTGCAGTGGCTAGTTGGAGAACTTGCTTTACTACAAAAGCTCATTAATCGAGCTAATGAAAAGGGGTGGCGTAGAGAATATCCTTTCATTATGTTACCAAATTGGTATCGATAAAACCTTTTTCTTTTTTTCTGGTTATAGAAATTAAAAATATTAATATACTGTAATACAGTATGCTATTTTGTTTTGCATATTTGGTTTATTGCATTCTATGTCATGATGACGCTTTATGTTCCTTCTTAGTTTTTCTTTTGTGATAAGTATTGTAGAAAGGAAATATGAGACAGTGGCTCAAGGTGTCCCTTCACGATTTATTCAGTTTTGTGGTGTTTTAGGAAAAGATTGGTCTTGGAGACACTGAAATTTCTTTACTCGAAGTAAAAGGGACCAGATTACATGATTTGGTCATAATTTTTGGATTTGTGAGAACATATCCTGTCAATTTACAGGTTGCCTTTCCTAATTGTAATAAATACGTTTTATTTTTTTTTAAAAAACATTTTTGAAATCTTAATTGCAGCATGTTGCCCCTTTTTTGTTGAATTGCTGAATGCAAGCAATGAAAGAGAATAATGTGGTGAGAGAATTTGATTTGAAATAATTAGAAAGACAACATTCTGAATATTCTAGAGGTCCAGTATGTGTTGAATATAGCACGAGAGTAACCACCTGCGAGCATTTTCCACTATTAGGTGGCATGGAACTTTATTTTGGTTTCATCCATTCCTATGACCCTGCAATTGCTTTTTCATCAACTCCTCCTATTCTGCAATGTATGAGAAAAGTTGAAGGGTTTTAGCTTTTTTTTTTCTAATTATTATTTATTTATTGTCAAGAGGAGTCTCTGATGATCAGTACTCGCTGTAAGTTAGTTACATGTCTGCTTAGTGCTCAGATGAGTTGGTAGCTATCAGAAATAGCTTGATGTCATGTAAACTTTTAGGAATTGTGGTTGCTGGTGTTGTGATGTGTCAAGGTACTCTGTCAAGAATATAAACAGCAGTTTTTGCGGGCTTATTTAACACGATAGAAAAATTGTATAGTGATGAAAGGGAATGCGTAAATTGCATTATTCTGCAGCCTTAAGTTTGGGTTTTGGTGCAGGATTCAATGTTAGGTTACAAACTTACGAAAATTTAACGAAATAATATTAGATTTCCTAAATGAACCTTATATATTGTTTCCTCAACACATCAATAGATGCTTCACTTTAAGATCTCATGATTTTTTTTTCCAAATTTTTTGTATCATGCATTTATTGAACAACTAATGTTGCAAATTTCATGCACATTTTTGTTGATTTTCCTTTTTTAGGTAAGTTGGCTGGCACTCTAGATAATGCTATGAGTCAAACATAATTAACTCTTAATTTGTTAAGTTCGTCTCGTTTGGACCCAGTTAGAAAGTGCATCTTGTTTTGGGCTATGTCTACTTAACATGATTGAGCTATACACTCTACGAATACTTGGAGAGAAAGAAACTGCTTGATACAGACGAAGAAAAAGCACGTTTGTTGCGTGAGATTCCAGAAGTTGTTGCTGAGGATATAGAAGTTGATGCAACTCCAGATGGTATAACTCAAGAAGATAATGATTCACCTACATCAACTCTTGGAGGAGCTACAGAAAACCATATTTTTGATATGACACCAAATGGGACTTCAACAGCTTGGATATCTTTTAGCACAGATTCTTTAGGTACGTTGCCAGCACTCAATTTTTTTTTCCTTTTATTCTGCTACCATCCACGGTTTGTTTCTCTTCAATTTTGTGTGTTGCACATACAGTGAATATATTTTCTGACTACTTTTTTCGTCTTTTTGTCTGCACATGAAACATTGAATTCATTGTCTTATCCTTATGGTTTCCTCTAATGATTCTTTGTCAGATCATGCAGCCATCAATTTTATATTTTCTACATTAATTCTGTGATCTAAAAAACAGAACTTTTTGTGATGTCAAACGTTTTCCTGTGTGGAAACTAGAAGACGCTCGTCTTCTTGCATTATTTATTTCTTTCATTATTTATTTATGGCCATCTAATAATTATGTAATTGATTAAATTACTTGATTGCAAACTCCACTGTACTTAATTGGTAACCCCTGTAATCTGTGGTTATTGTAAAAGCTGAACCAAAAATTGATCTTTGTGATTGGCCATTCGATTTGTCCTGTGGGTGTTGTCACTTTGTGTTAATTGATTTTTCACCTTTATTTTTCAAATGAATCTTTGCTTGCAGCAGAAAGAGAAATAAATAATGTTGCTATTAGCCAAATGTTGAAATGCATTCTTGTGATGTGGGATGTGAGTTTAGACTCCTCAAATTTCTTTAAGCTTGTGGGAGTTTTTATTCTCTCTTACTCATTGTCAGCTAGGAAAAACAGCGTCATTCTCTATGCATTATAATCATATTATCTTGAAAACCTTAACAGCGCATTCTTCATATTGCATTCAACAGAAATATGTTTAACCGAGTTATTGTCTTGGTTGTCATCATTGTGCGGTTCTTGATTTCTTGGCCATGAAGTGTGTATTTAACTTTCTAAGAAAGACACAGCTAATGCCTTTCTGAAATTTAATCATTAATTGCACAGTTGCAGGGAGCGAAGCTGCTAAAAGGATCTCAAAATCCAGAAATGGGGCAGGTGAACTATCTCAACTCCGTTTTCTTGAGTTGCTGTAAAATGTTTCCTTGGAATATAAGAACAGAGAACAACTAGGAAATTTGCAGTCTGGTGAATAATGCACTCTATTATTTGAGCACTCTGCCAATATTCCTTCTGAAAATGGTACGATCTGTTATAGTCCAACTCAGTATGGAACGAGTAGTAGTTGTGTTCCCACTTAAACCAAGTATGAAACTGATCGGTGGTTTACAAGGCATTGAACACCTCTCTACTGTAAGCCGCTTTAAGGTTAACACCCAGTGAAATTGTAACGTGGTGATGAAATGTCGTTACCGGAGTTACTTGTGATGAAGTTTTATTTAACTCGTTCTTTTCGGTAGTGCATATTCAGCTCATGAAACTGCTTTTCCCATATTCTTGTTCCGGGAATGTGTCTCTACTTACGCTTATTATATCTGTGTCAGTAAGTTCAGTATTTCCGGACCGTGTCAAGCATTTATCTCAGGAGAAAAAAGTAGACATTTGTAGAACTTTCCCCAATGTAGTGATTGCTATTTTGCGAGTTGGAATGCATAAATTGGGAAATAGAGGGCTCCAGTCACTCGTAATCTCAACATTCTTGTTATTCTTTGTCCTCTGTAGTCCATCTGTTGTTATTACTCATGCTGTCCTGTTATACTTGTGCAGATTATCGGCGTGGTGATCTTGAACAGCAAAATCAACCAGCTATTTATCAACTCAATGATAATCAAGAGGAAAACAAACTAGGAGATTATCTGAACAGTGACCTTCATGAACTGAATAAACAAGAAGCTGGTTATCAAACCGATGCCCCTCCAGAAGAACAAAAGCAACCAACACCAACAGATGTTCTTTTCGAGAGAAATGTGGAAGCGAAACCCGCAACAGCGGAAAAGAAAAATAATTCCGATCATCCGATGAATGTGGAAGTAATTGATTTGAGCGACGACGAAGAGGATCCAAATGGTGGGACACAAACTCTTTTCAGTCCTGAGACCAGTATGTGGCATTATGCAGATCCACTAGGAGAAACACAGGGACCATTCCCATTAACCTCGTTAAAATATTGGATGAGTCTTGGCTACTTTCCTGCAGATTTCAAGGTTTGGAGGACAGGACAGAACCAACGAGACGCTGTTTTTCTGAAGGACGTTATCAATACGATATATTCCGGTTAATCTCCAGACGAAATTTCCTCCGTAAACTCGTTTCGAGATGCTGAGGCAAGCCTCAATGTTTCTTTCTCACAAAGAAGTCTAACTTCCAGGTAAATAATTTATAGTTTCATCAAGTAAGAAGGGACATGATGTTTTATATATTCAAGATGAGAAGAAGAAGACATGTTAGGTTGGAGTTAGATTTCATGTATGGTAGGCATCAATAATTGTACTTTGAAAATAAGTAGACGATGAGAAATTGTGTGAGAGTTTAATTGTAGCTTTGTAATCATTAAACTCACTTGTGCTCTACTTGGTTTTCTTACATGTGAGCTTAATATAGACCTAGCAATTCGCGAACCGGACCGTGTGAACCGGTCCTGAATTGGCCCGTTGAAACCTGAACCAAAATTGTTGGTACCAGCACCAAAAACCTCAATGGTCGGCTGGTAACATTGAACCGTCGGTTTAACCACCGATTTGAAGTGAAGATTGAATTGATATGGTCTAAATTAAACAAATCAATGAATTCATTGCATTAAATTATATATAATACTTGACACAATAATCTCAAACATGGAGGCTTCATAGAAAATCAAAATCAATGAGAGTATGTTTGAATTGTGTGTAATAGAGGAGAATTAAAGGGAACTAAAGAAAGAAAGCTGTTTCTCTCTTTATATGAACAGTGAGTAGAGGAATGAAGAATAAATATAAGTACATGAAGGTAACATTTACTCTTCTTTATTTTTCAAAATTTACACCGAGTGTAAGAGGCAAAATTACATTTTATATATGTTTTTCTATTTTTAACTTTACTAAAATTGTAAAATCATAAATTGTTATCTTATAATAGTACTCTTGTTTTATTTTACCACAAACGTATTTTAATATTTTAACTTTAAAATAATAATTTTACCTTCTGTTATTTACGTTCATTTTATTTTATCTATTTATCACTCTCTTTCCTTTTCATTCTTTAGTCATTATCATTACTTAAACTTTCGTTAACTACTCTTACATATACTCCAATGACACACTTACAAGCCAATACGCAACTTGATTTATAGAATCAAGGATTAATAAACCAAAATAGGAATCAAGAAACGAGTCACTATTAATGACAGACAACATTCCATCATTCTCCCTTCCTACAAATGCCTCGAGAATAGTTGCACTTGCACATCGAAAATGAACAAGCATTTCACCACCTTGGCTCCAACATCATTCATGCACACAAAACCAGTGGCTCCGGAACTATTTTATTTCATAACATCACTTCCTAACTTGAATTATTTTTAAAAAAATTTGGATACCGCTAAATTTTTTTGAGAAAACATAGAAACCAAAGAGAAAATACGAAAATGACACAAAATACTGTCACCCTAAAATAAGTTCAGCCAGAATCTCAACATCAAAGAAAGCATAAATGTCTGATCACTGAAAGGCGTCGCTTTTATTACTCCATGCCTTGTTAATTGCATTAGTTTCATATAGAACAGACGGTGACACAGAAAACGAATACGAAAAACAAAAACGATAGCATATAGAGAAGTTGGAAGAAGCAGATCGAAAAATAAAGCAAGCTTTTCTATGAAAAAAATAAAACTATTGAAGAACATGTGAAAACACGAAACTGTCATAAGCAAACCTTAGAACAAAAAACATTCCACTCTCGTATCTCTAAGAGATAAACGAACAAGACACCTCGATAAAAGCTCCAAAATGATCGGTTCAAAGCAAGTAAAAAATTGAAAGATATGTAATTTTTTTTTCACACAATCAAAACCCATTAAGCACTACACAATGATATAGACATTTTCTTCGGCATAAATGGAGGAAAGTGAGTTAAGGTACAAAACCGATGTCCTTGAAGTATTCATGCTCAAGAGCAACTCTTGCTGTAACTCTTTTGCTGGGATCCAAGCAGAGCATTTTCTGATATGCAAAAACACATAAATAAGTTTTAGTTTTAAACAGTGTCCATATTATTATTCCGATGCATTGCCTCGGCTCATCGAAGAAAAAAGCCCCCAAGCAAACCAGTTAGAAATGGAATCATCATAAAAGAGCTAACATCGAAGCTGAACTTACTTTGAGGAGGTCAATTCCAGTTGACTCAAGAGTGGGAACCACAGAAGCTAAATCCTGCAAAGTAATAAATGGCATTGGAGACCAGTCTCTTCAAACTACATAGTCATTCGGTTGGAAAAATTAATCACAAAAACCTTAGCAGGCCACTTGGGGAAGCTAGACTTGAAGTCAGGCAAAGAAGTCACTCCTGGCCATGTGTCCTCATTTGGAGTACCCATAATTCTGCAAATGCAACCACATATACAGGATTGCAAATAAATGCTTCAAATGATTACGAAAGAAAGAAAGGATTCCTTACAACAAGCAACGAAAAGAATGACGAAAGTGAATATTGCACACCTCAAAATAAAGCATCATTTTGTATTCAAAATCAGTATAAATTTGTTGGGTGAAGACTAGACCGATATTTCAATAGAAAACAACTGGTGCAAACAATATGGAGAGAGGAAAGAATAATTGATACAAATATCGTCAGTTTCAACAACAAAACATTCTGATGTATTCAAAATTTATCTTCAATCTGGATGAGAATAACTCAGATATTTTGATCAGAACCGTCTGTTCAAGAATAGATCCTGAAACTTTAATTTGAACACACACCAAAGATAAAGCTCAGGTTCTAAAGCGACAATCCAGCTAGCAAGGAGTTTGGGCATTAAAAACAAGTCAGCTTTCTTCCAGAACAATAATTCCACAGCACACAAATTCTCAAGATAAAAGTTCATCTCGTTTATGAACAGAACACGAAAAAAACACTTAAAACTGTTGGGAAATTACAACTGCAATATGTCAGAATTGACATGGAAGAAGCCATATGGCAGTGGAGAAGCTACAACACCTGAAAATTTTGAATAGTTCATCAATCTCAGAGTCCCCAGGAAACAACGGTCGTTGGTTCACCATCTCAGAAAATATGCAACCAACTGACCAAATATCAACAGGAGTTGAGTAATGTCGAGATCCAAGCAGAATCTCAGGTGCTCTATACCACAAGGTCACCACCTAAAAGATGCAGAAATGAAAAGATAACACGATGGAAGCATTGAAATAGTATTTTGTACCCAGTTGTGCTTCTCATAGCAGCCCTTAGAAGAATCTGACAGGAAGCTACATCTTCAATAACTTCTGAAGTTTAGGTTGCCATTACTTATATGAGAAAAGTCGTACTTATCTGACATTAATGAATTCACAAAGACAAGTTCCATGCAACTAGGAATATAGAGTTTCTTTTCCTCCTTGCAGCAGCTCACTCAAGTTCAACCAATAATTCACCCATGCTAAATTTTCTAGATGGATTAGTAATCCTATTTAGAAATCGAAAAACGTTTGAAAGCAAATGTCTTTGGCATACTAAGACAAAAGGCTTTAAAGACTAGACTTCAGAAATGAATAACACTGCCTAAAAAAAATTTCATTAGTGTCAAAAAGAGACTCGTGGTCCATTTACTCATTTTTTTTTCTTTTAACTGAATGTGGTCCATGTACACTTTCAAACACTGAAATAGACAGAAAAGACGAGCACAGATAACTGATACCTCATGTGTAAATGTCCTAACAGGTATGCCAAATGCCCTGGCTAGTCCAAAATCTGCAAGCTTCAATGCATTAGTACGGCGATCAATAAGTAAGTTCTGAGGCTTCAAATCTCGATGAAGAACTCTATGGGAATGGCAGTAGGCAATGCCTCGAAGGATTTGATAAAGGAAAGTCTGAAATCAAACAAAATTACCTTATAAGTATACATTTAGCTGTAACATTATGAAAAATAGATGCAATTAGCAAATAAAGAAACCCTTGGCACAGATTTGAATATGAGTGTAAATTCATAGCCAAATGAAAATACACTGCAATTAACAGGTAACAATTAAAAAATGAAAGCTCCCAAAGATGGTTGCCTCCATTTAAATGATGTACAAAAGGAAGAATGCACGAACCTCCCCACAGCAAAAAAATCTCACTCACTTTTATCAGACGAGGATCCTTGGCAAAATCAGGACATGAATCCATGTGCTTCTTCAAGTCCAAGTCCAGATACTCAAACACCAAATACAGCCGTTTCTCGCTGTGTACAACATCCTGCAACCTATCAACAAAATATCAAACAAATTATTCAGTTACAACAAAAGTATGAGGCATTCAAACACGTTTCATGCACTAAACACCCAAGAAACTTCATAACTTCAAATTGAATCCAATCAATTCGCAAAAACATAAAACTGAAGTACAAATAACAGTTCTCACATCAAAGTATGAGAAAGCATTCTACGATAACAAATTGAACATGGTCTCACATCAAGTATGTGAAAAAATAATTATCCTCTCAAGAACATCAAAATGACTCGCGTAGCAAAATTACTCCTTTGCAATGCAAAGTCAATAAACAATCATTGACAGAAATTGAAGAAGAGATCCAGGAAATTTCAGCTTCAATAACGACAAAACAATTACATTACAAATAGATAGTATTCTTATCAAGTTGCAAAACAATTATCCAAAGAACAAATACTGTGGGAATCAAAGTGTGGTAAAGTCTCAGGAGGGAAGAATGCAGAAACCAGCGAAAGCATTTAGCGTTGAACAGATGAGTCTCGTCAAAAAATCCATATAGCCACAGGCAACATCACAATCCAACTCAGTGAGCGTTCCAAGTGCATTGGGAACACACTAAGATAACCACTATCCCAATTATCATCCTCCTAATATCGGATAGTAGATTCTGGAACAGTAGATCACATTACTGACCAATCCTCTGTTTTTTAGACCTATGAACCCTCTACTAGTTATGAGGAAGTTAAAGTTGCAGATGGATCTTTTGCACCCATAGCAGACAGAGGGATTGTTGTTTTGTTACCAACACTACAACTTAAATCAGTTTTGCATGTCCCTAAATTATTGTGCAATCTATTATCTGTAAGCAAACCTGTCCAGGCTCAGCCTGTTGTGTGTATTTTGGTGATTCTAAATATTTTCCAGGAACTATCTTTGGGTAAGATGATAGGAAGTGGTAACCTAAAGTATGAACTCTACTATCTTGCTGGGGAAGACTCATCACAAGAAATAATGCACAGGAAATTGCAAAACTAAAACGAAGGCTAGCACTAGAATTTAAGTTCAAGAATCTGGGTCCTCTAAAATATTTTCTAGGGATGGAATTTGCACTATCAAAAGAAGGCATTTCTGTAAATCAGAGAAAGTATGTCCTAGAATTATTATCAGAGACTGGATAACTAAGTTGTAAGCAGATGAAAATATGAGTGGAAGCTGGTCTTAAGCTGAAACCAACTACAAAGGACATAGTTGACAGAGAGATCAAAAGTTGGTTGGAAACTTGATCTAGTTATCCTATACCAAACAGGATATTACATTATTAAGTCAGTTCATGCATTCACCTGGGCAATTGCAGCAGTTTTCAGGTATTGAAATATTTGAAGGGGACACCAAGGAAAGGTCTAATGATTAGGAAGAGTAAAGAATTGGAGATAGAAGTCTATACAGATGCGGACTGCGCAAGAGACCAAAATGATAGAAAGTCAATTTCGGCTACTGCACATTTGTTGGAGATAATCTAACAACATGACCGAGTAAGAAGCAAAGTGTGGTTGCAAGGAGTAGTGCAGAAGCAGAATTGAGGGCTTTGACCTTAGGAGCATTTGAGTCCATATGGATAGGAAAGGTGTTGAAAGAACTGAAGTTTTTAGTAGAAACATCAATGAGAATCTATTGTGATACATTGCTGCTATCTCTATAATTCACAATCCTATCATGCGTGATTGAACCAAGCATATAGAGATTGACAAGCAGTTTATTAAGTAGAAAATAGACATTAGTGCAATCTGTATTACATACATATCTATACTACAACAGACAACAGATATACTTGTCTCACAACAAATTCAACGCTCGGGCGAGTAAGCTAACAATAGACGACATCTACTGGTCAACTTGAATGGGAGTAGAAATCAGAGTATGAATACGATTAGACATTGTTACCATATTGCATAGTTACTAAAGTTATCAAATTAATACTATAAACCAGTAAGAAAATTCCTAGATATGAGCTAGCATTTCCATAAATATATTAATTATTAAGGTTGTAACTATAAAAGGTGTGTAACTCTATCATTGTAAATATACTGAAAAACTTCAACTAATACGCTTTCACAAAGAGCACATTGAACGCATTCTCACATCAAGAACATCAAAATCACTCGCACTTTGAAATTACTCCCAATAACAACAAAACCACTTACCCACATTGCAAAATTACTCTCAAGAACATCGAAATCTCTAACTTGAACAGCAAAATACTCTCACGAACATCAAAATTATTCTCAATTACTGCATTACAAACCGAAAAAACAGGCCTAAATTTCGAAAAGAAACGGATACCTAACAATGTTGCCATGCTGCATCTCTTTCAAGAGAGAAATCTCACGTATAGCAGTACTAGGTACTCCCTCATCTTCCTGCTCCAATCTTATCTTCTTTAAAGCAATTGTCTCGTTCGTGACTCGGTCCCGCGCCTTATAAACGACGCCGTACGTCCCTTCCCCAATCTTCTCCACCTTCTCATACTGCAATCTCATCCAAACACAACACAATCACAACAAAAACACACAAACCTTACAAAACCACAAAATACAAAACTATCTTTCACTCGCCTGGTCCATGACAAAACGTTTGAGTTTCTGTAATTTAAAAAAGAAAAAAAAAAGCGGAAAAGTGAGAAATTATGAAAACGCGAAACGCAGCGTCGTATTGAGCGGATCGATGAGAAAACCGTAGAGAGAAGAGATTACCTGAAGGAGGATCGGAAGAGAGAGGGAGAGGGAGCAGTAACAGTAATGGTAATGCTTTTATTTCACACCACGACTGTAAGTCAATGGACATTTATTATATATATTAATTTTACTTCAATTATAATTTTTTTTATATGTATTATCAATTATCGTAATCTTGTATCGCTCCTATTCATTCATAGTGTAAACAGTAAAAGTCGATGCATTAAGAGGTGTAAACGTGGTTCACGGTTCTATAAATCATGAAATCGGAACTGAAATTGGATCTAGCCGGATCAAGGAAGTTCAATTCCGATTCCGATTTTTGGTTCTAATTCTGAAATGTTGGGTTCAATTTCGGCAATTACGTTCGATTTTTCTTTAAAAATTAACCGAACTATCGTTTCGGAATCGTGAACCGTCGGTTCACAGTTACATGGTTCATGGAATCGAAAGTGGACATGGCCGGTTCTGAACCGTCTCCAAACTAGAATCAATATTTCCAATTTCAGTTTGTCGATTCCTGTTCAATTTTTAAATGTATTCTTCTAAATTTATACTTTTAATGAGGTTTTTATTTTTTATCACCATTTATTAATGGTCAATTTTCAACTTTTTAGCGTTAAAATAAATAGTCAATTTTTTAAAAAAAATTTAGAAGTTTTTTTGATATTTTTTGTTAATTTAACCACTTATATCCCGTAAAACATTTGCTTTCCCATTTTGCCGAGCGCTAAGGGTTGATTTACCTTAAAATTAATGGATTCACAAGGGAGCGTACCAACTTAGATATTTTATTTTTGTTCACATTATAATACCTTTTGGTAAAAATAGTAGGATTTACAATATTCACATAAATCACATTGCTTTTTTGTGGTGAAAAATGAAAGTAGGTATTTGTTTGGTTTAATTGCTTCAATAGGTTACCGTAAGTTACATTCATTGTGAAGAGGACAACTAACGTAATTTTTTCATCTATTTTTATTTTATTAAATATCATTATTAATAATATAAATATTTGAATTCGTATAATTCACATATATAGTTAAAATTATATTATTGGGTCAGAAATTGATAACTCAATAAATTTTGTAACAGGCTAGTATAGACTCAATAAACTAGTTTAGCAAAGTGACAGTCTGCAAACATATGGACTCAGGCATTCTACCACAAACAGCACAGATAGAGGTCACAATATTGACATTCTTCTTAATCAAGTTCTCCCTTGTATGTAAGCAATGAGAAGCCATAATAAAAGTGAAACAAAAATATTAAATTCCCAAATCCATAATGAAAGCGGATGATCTTTTAAATATAGTGTGAATGGTGAAATTTTGTATTCAAAACTTTTGTTTGAACTTATACTCATATGATTTTGGTATGAACTCTTCAGAAAACAAAGAAGAATATTATTTGATCTATTTTTGTCATAGTTAAATGTTGTAATGAGATTCGAAATATTTAAAAAAAAAGAAAAAAATAAATGAGTTAAAATAATATAAGAAAAAATTTTGTAATAAGAACAATGCTATAAAATATGTGATAAAAGCGAAATAACTAAATGAACAGATACGATAAAAAGACAACCGACCTTAAGTTTTCAATTGAAGTGCTTCGTCAACATCGTTGTGACATGGTAGTTTATGAAATCCTTAAAAAAAAAAGACCTCGGAGGAGAAAAGACCATCAATATATCCATGAGGAACAGAAATAGAGTTAAAGGGTCATATCGAAAAAACCTCCGAATTTGAGTGAGCAAGAGTAAAATTATCCAACCAACAGGGAGATTAAAAAAAAGGAAGCAAATAAGAAAAAGCAGGGTTTAAGCTAGGGCTTTACTTCTTCCTCTTCAACATAAACCTTACCTCTTCTCACTAACTTATAATTCTCCAAAATCAATCCATCACAAATTAACCAAAATGATAAGAGGCGGTAAAAGCTTCGTGACCTCACCACCAGTTTTCTCCAACGACGCCAAACGACTACTCTTTTGCTCCGGCTCCTCCGTCTCCATCTTCAGCACTACCACTGGATTACCGGTATAAAGAAATTCGACCTTCTTTTTATTTGAATTTTATGGAATTTTTTAATAATTTGTTTGATCATATTAATTATTTCAGGTCGCGTCACTTGACGGTCACACTGAACTTGTGACGGCCATTGTAGTTGTTCCTTCAAACAAGGCATTGAACTATTGCTATACGGCGTCTTTAGATGGGAGTATTCGGTATTGGGATTTTTCGGTCCCGGAATTAATCAAGAAAATTGATGTCAAGTTCCCGATTTATTCAATGGTATTGTGTGAGAATGTTGTATTTTTTAAAATGGTTTATTGCTGGGCTTTGTGTGAATGCTGATTGGGTTGTTTGGTTTTTTAAGGTGGTTCCGTCGTTGGTGAATCAGCTGGGTGAGAATGATGGGAAAGATTGTAAATTGCTTGCTTATTTATCTGTCGAAGATAAGAAAGAGATTAAGGATAAGAAAAAAGCTTTGAATGGACAAATTAGGAAGTGTAATTTGAGTGATTCACGTCTCGTTGGTGGACTTACTTTGGCTGAGGTGATAATTTTGTTTTAATGGCGAAAATTTGTTTGTATTTTGATTCTTTGGTGTGGTTGTGTGATGTGAGTTTTATTTTGATAGATGAAGAAACCAGAGGTTTTGACGGTTAGTTCTTCGGGGAAGTATTTTGGTGTGAGAGTTAAGCGCAAACTTGTGATATGGAAAGTGCCAGAGAAAGAGTCTGAGCGTGCGACAATGAAGAAGGTTGTGTTGCATCATACGAAGACAATGACGGCTCTTGCATTTCACCCAACCCAGAGGATTGTTGCAGCTGGAGATGTGACTGGGAGGATTTTGATTTGGAGGGGTTTTGGCAATCAGACTTTTTCCGTTGGTGATGACATCGAGAGAGGGTGTTCAGTGGGTGATGATGAAGAAAAACCTGGTGTGAGGGGAGACGATGATGCCGATTCGTGTACAACATGGCATTGGCATCCCTCTGAATTAAAGGTCCTCTTTTTCTCATCTGATGGAGCCTATTTATATTCAGGTAAATATCATCCAAGTAAATCTAGTGAATACTAACATCTCTGGTATATATTATCTAGTCATTCATGTGACCTACATTTTGAGGTTGACCAAGAAAAATAATGAACTGGTCACTGATTGGATGTAGTTAATTTTGTGTGATAGGGGAAAAAATTTAAGTGCCAATGGCATCACTATACGTGTATTGCTTCCTTTTGCTCAGTACAAATAAGCTTCACTTAGTATTAACAGTAGTACTTGCGATTATTAGCAAATTGAAATGTTTTCTCACCTTCTAGTAGCTGGCTTATTTAATATGAATGACAATGAACGTAACTGATTATGGTCACTGCTACTTATTTTTATCCTTGCTCATGTACTACCGAGGTATTTATGTAGAAGAAAGCCTCTTGTAGTTTCTAATGCTTCTTGTGGATTTTAGGTGGAAAGGAAGGGGTTCTGGTGGTGTGGCAGTTAGACACAGGAAAGAAGAAATATTTACCACGAATTGGATCGCCACTGCTGTATTTTACAGATTCTCCAGACCCCACACTTTCTTCAGTTAGTGACTTGTGTTGTTTTAATGAGAATTAATGTTTGTATTATTTTCATCCTGATGCCTAATTTACAGCTCTAATTTTTCTAAAACTAGCGTCTTTAGATATCTTGTGCAGATAATCAAGTTCATCTGCTGAAAATGCCTTCCATGGAGATTTTGAAGTCCATTTCTGGGATTAAGGTTGGTTATTCAAAATTGCGAGCATTATAAGTTGTATTTGTAACTGGATTGGTTAATTTTCTTTGTATTCTATTCTAGCAATACATATTTGATTCAATGGAATGGTTAACTAGTTAACGTACTTTTTTATCTAAAAATAATAGAGAGGCAAAGGAACTAAGAAAATGGAATCAATTATTCTTTTTTAGAGGTCGAACTTATTATTTCCATCATTGTTTTAGATGGTGGTCGCTAAAAGTGAGTAGCTCCCTTCACAGTAATGGATCACAAACAACATATGTCTTGACAATATTATCAGGAACAGTAAATATAAAAACAGGAGCAAAATCTGAATGAATAGATAAATTGATATGACCTTAGACATTAGGAATATTACATTTTAGATTTTACATTTTCTGGGATGTTCGTACTACATTTCATTTTGGCATTCATCAGGTTTAACCTATGAAAACTACTCCCCTTGGACCAGCTATTTGGATTTTGGGTGATAGAGTGTGTAAAAGTACTATTGAAAACTTTGTTGTGAGTGTTCCTGCAAAGAGATCCATTTATTGTCCATATTTTCAGAGAAGGATGTGCTTTGTGTTAAAATTTAAGAGCTTGCAAACTTGTTGGTCTTAACCTTCTGAAACAAGCTTTATTACATAGGCTTTTTTTTCATTATTAAACAGAAGAGTGAAGAAAACATGAAAATATCTTGTATTCATTCAATGTCCATCTGTCCGTTGTTATGTACATCTTTGATTTGTTCAATTATTTGTCATTATCTTTTAGTTTTTGTATGAGCAGTTCATATTTCTTTATTGTTGCGCGGTGAGTAGTCCCTCATAAAAATGAAATTTTTCTGTGTTTTTTCAGCCACCGTGTTCATTTCCAATGATAGGCAAGACCTTGCATAGTGGGGTTGCATTTGATCAGAAATCTGGTTTAGTTGCAATACGCACAGAGAACTACTCTGTCCAATTATACAGTCTATTTGATGATCGAGGAGTTTTTGAGGTGAGAAAATTATTTATTTATATCTAAGCTATCGTTGAAATTTTTCACTTATTACATATAATTTGATGAGTGGGTTTCTCTTGGGGTTGTTATTAATGGTCTCGCGACAGCAGATGAAGATTTTATTACGCACTTCCATTTCTTTTCTATGGAAATTTCTTGATTACTGCTATGTTTTCAAAGAAGTTTTTTAAATACTGGCTATTAATTTTATTGCATAAGAAGCTCAATTGTTCTAATTTAATTTGTCCGTTTTCCAGGTTCAAGTTTGTGAAAGAAACCATCAACCCAGTGACGAGATCACGGTAACTAAAGTTCTTATTCTTTTCTCTGGATGATATATTTGATTTTGTGTCTTTGTGTGAAATCATTTTCTGCACTAACTTGTTTTCTATTTCACTTGTTTTTGGAACTGAAAGCAAGGATGTTGCAACAAACACTGATTTGTTTTTGGTTGCAGGTTGTTGTGGCTCTAGTTGTTCTATCTACAGATGGTTCTATGATGGGTACTGCAGAAGTGAAGCTTGCTGAAGAGGGCATTGGTGGTCTGGTTTCTCTTAAGTTTTGGGAATCAGAATCACTGAACAAGGAGTATATACTGTCAACCATTGTCTATGAACCCCACAGGTTTGTTCTTCCACCTTTTTTTTAAATTTTTGGAGAAATCTATTATTTGATATGTGAATAATTTGATTCTTACTGAATAATATTGGCGAACTGCAAGTAATTTTTCCAAAGCTTTAATATGCTCAAATTGTGGATGTCATGTATCTTTTTTTTTCTTCTAGGGATGCAGAAATTTCTGCCATTGCTTTTCATCCTACCCGTGCTATGGCTGCCAGCTCTTCTTATGGTGGTGATTTTAAGGTAAACATAGACCAGTGCATGAGATGTTAGCTTTTATAATATTCGGTTCATGTTGCTTTGACATTTAGTAGTTTGCAATGCCATTATCTTTCAATTTATGTGGAGCAGATTTGGGTTCGTAAGAATGCAATTCAGAAGAATGATGACGCACCGACAAATGCTGGGTGGACTTGTCATGCTATCGGCTCATACAAGTATGATCCTGGTCTATTTTCTTTCTGAAGATTCTTTTGGTATTTTGTTTCGGGAAATAATTATTAATTTTTCTTGTATGGGATTATTTAACAAAGTTTTTAGCAGAACTTTGAATTTGCTTCTCGATTTCACTTTTCTTGAAATTGATTTTTAAGAGCATTGACAGTTTTCCTTGATCTTCTTCTCTTGCTGATTTTTTTTTTTGGTTCTGTTACAAGTTAATATTTTCTGGTTATGCTCTCTAATAGTCATAACTTTCCTAAGGTAAGGGTTGTTTATCTGTTATATACTCACAAATTGTTTATCTGGATGATATGTTTTCCTTGCAGAAAAAAGCCAATGACAGCAGCTGCATTTTCTTCTGATGGTTCTGTTCTGGCTGTTGCAGCTGAAACTATAATCACACTATGGGATCCAAACACAAATGTTCTAGTGGCTGTAATAGGAGAGTCTCTTGCGGTAAGTATGAGATCTTTACATTCTTTATTGTTGTCCAGTGTTACTTTTTTTTGATGGTTTATATGCACAAGTGCATTGGTATGGATCAGAATGACAGAGAATAGATATGGCAATTGATACTAATCATAGATTCCTAGTACTTGATGATGCAACATCCTTGCACCACTTCTTAGTTCTTACTAATGCATCCAATATAGTGCAATGTTTTTCTGTAGTAATTGGTCTTTCAATTTTTTTTTTCATGCTAATTCTTGTATTTTTTTCATATGAGTGAATTGCCTTGCACTAAAACTGCTTTGGTCATGGCTTCTTTTGGAAACATGATAGTATACTTGTTCAAGGAAATTAACTTATGCATGAATGCTTATGCTGTATACTTTGTAACTCTCTCTCTCTCTGTGATTGCTGATTTTTCGAACTTTCTGCAGCCAATTGTGACCCTCTCTTTTGTTGGGAAGTCTGATCTTCTTGCTGCATCATGGGGTTCAAATCCACAATTGTCTGTTTGGAGCATGTCAAAGCTATCATTGTCTTGGTCATACAGGCTTCATGTAGAAGGTGAAGATCGTCTTTGTTTTTAGAAAACTGAATTTGTTTTGTGACTTATTTATTGCTTAAAGCTTTTGCCCCTAGAATAATTGTGATAATTTACAGTGAACTTAAAAAAATAATATTGCATGTCAGTATTAAAATTCTAATTTGTGGATGGCAGTTAGTCAAAAGCTTTCCTTAACTTTTTGAATTTTGAATACTATTTCAAAATTTCCATTGGGTGTGCTGAAATATTACCATCTTCATTTGTTTGTCATCTTTTTGCTTGGCTGAAACGATCTTTTTAACTTCTCATTGAAAGAATATGCTCTTCTTTGCCTTTTTTCTGCTTCTTGACGTATGTTAACTAGCAGTGCCAATAAGGATTATTCTTCACATTCTCTTGGACAAGAATTCTAGCTTTTGTCGTAGAAGTCTTGGAGAGCCTATATAAGCAATTTAGCAGATATAATGCTGAACCAACTTTAGCTTTATCTATGATGGATCTACTTCCAAGTTTATTCCATTTTCCTATTTGATTCCGCTGTGCTTGATTTCATTGTATTATATGTGTTTTGCAGCTGTAGCCAGTACAACAGATTCATCATATTTTGCTGTGCTTGCTCTTCTTCCTCAAATAGCTAAACACAAGAAGTCCGGAGAAACAACAGTCACAGGAAGAGATGGGATGATTTTATTATTCGGTGCTACAGATGCCGTACCAATATCTATCTGGTTAGTGAAGAAGGTAGGACATGCTCAGAATTACTTCTCGCCGTTTTAATTATCTAACCCCTGTTATGCACATCTGTCTGATTGGCTCCCGCCGATAGTCACATCTGTTCTCTTTTATATATATATTTAGAATAAACTAACAATTTGTTTAAGTTGCATCACATCAGTATATGCAATTGTACGTTAATCTATCCTTTTACTGCAGGCCAAAGGTGGAGGCATTGCTTTTCTCCAAGGTAGTCATTCTTTCTTTGGAGAAAGCATGCTTGAAGACCAGCCGCATAAATTGTTGCTGACATTTATGAACGGTGATCATGAATACGTCCTGTTCGATCCCCATGAGAAGGAGGCACACGAGCTTACACTAAATCAACGGGAGGGTTTCTTTAAACCTGATGAAGCAGGTGCAACTTCCTGTAACATTATTATTTGGCATTGCTGCAAGAATCATCTCTCGTCTAATGCACGCAAAATTGAATGCTTCTTTAGCAATGGAGTTAGTTGTTATAATATATCCTCTATGAAGTATTGCTAATGATTTTTCTTCTACTGGCATTTTTTTGTTTCAGGGAAGTTTGGATATGCTTCTATTTATGGTGATCTACCAGAGTTTGTCCCCAAGAAAACTCAGGCCTCAATGGTGCAATCTGTATCATCTGAGAGGCCATGGGAGTCCATTTTTAGTGGTTCATCTTACAATCTTCCACCATTGACGAAGTTGTGCTCCACATTTTTGGAATCTTTGTTAGAAAAAAGGACCACAAATGTAGATTGAGTTCTATGGAAGAATTTGATGCGAAAATATGGGACGCTAAAGCAGCAGCCTGAACCATGGAGCAACAGAATCAGTAAACAAGCAACTGGAAGCTTTGCATTTCAGCAGACATTAATTTTTTCGAAGAACGCTCATCCAAACTGTCAGAATAGCATCCCTTAGGGCTTAGATCACAATATCCAGTCACTACAGTTTTGACGCAGCGACGCCGTTTGGCTCTTTAGAAATTTTGTTAGGAACTATGTGCAATTTATATTTAATGTAACCTGTTAAGAAAAAGAATAGAAGAGAAGTTCATGTGATTTAGAAAGAATACTCATCGTCTGTTTTACCGCCAAAATTTTATTCACAAAACATGCTATTAAAGTTGTTAATTTTTAGCTTTTTTTTTTTTTTGACAAAAGACAGAAATTTATTAATTTAAGTCATCCGCTAAAGCGGTTGAGATACAAGACGGGGCATTAAGCCCCCAAATATGGAGACCCGGGGATGAACCAAGCTCTCTTACAAGGTTATGAGCAACTTGATTTGCAGACCTCCTAATAAACACAACTTGAACATTTGATAAAGTTGCCAAAAGATCTTTACAGTCTAGAACTATAGCTCCAAAGTAAGAATCGATGAACCCATCCTCATTAATGGCTGTCACGGCAGTCAAACAATCGGATTGAATAATGT
>CANYCX010034426.1:0-10756 GCA_948193385.1 Breynia disticha f. nivosa
TCGGTGTAAAGTAGGTACGTTTTCTCGCTCAACTTTCTTCTTTATCTGCATCAGATGATCATCTTCTTTCTTACGCCCAGTAATCACATCTTGCATCTGAGGTCGAACACTAATTTTGCCTAACATCTGATACTCAATCAAATCTAACTGCACTTGTAACTCTCGCAAAGAAAATAGAGAATCTGCTCTATATGCAACTGAATCGTCATCCCCTGTCTCTTTCCTGCTAAGTGCATCAGCGACTACATTTTCTTTCCCAGGATGATACTCAATCGTGCAGTCGTAATCTTTCAATAACTCAATCGACCGCCTCTACCGAAGATTCAGCCCCGTTGTGTCCTAACATACTTGAGACTTTTATGAGCTGTAATATCTGAAAAGTCTCACCGTATAGATAATGACGCCAAACCTTCAAAGTATGAATGATCGCTGCTAACTCCAGATCGTGTGTCAGGTAGTTAGTCTAGTGCAGTCCTAACTGTTGTGAAGTATATGCAATAACTCTGCCTTGCTGCATCAATACTCCACCTAACCCAGCTCCAAAAGCATCTGTATATAAAACAAAGCCACCTCCATGAGAAGGTAACATCAGAACTAGAGCCTCAACTAACATCTTCTTCAATTCCCAAAAACTCATCTCACAATTGTCATTCCAAACAAATGGAACATTCTTCCTCAACAAAGATGTCATTGGTCTAGCTATCCTCAAAAAGTCCTCGATAAAATGACGATAATAACCTGTAAGACCCAGAAAACTACGTACCTCATATACGTTTCTCGAAACATGCCATTCTTGCACTGCTTTTACTTTACTAGGATCCGGTTTCACTCCCTCTGCTGAAATCACATGTCCTAGAAAAATAACCTCAAATATCCAGAACTTGCATTTACTAAATTTAGCATACAACTCTTTTTCTTTCAGCAAATCTAACACAATCTGGAGATGTCTCCGATGCTCCTCCCTGTCTCTCGAATATACCAGAACATCAGCAATAAAAACCCCAACAAACTGATCTAGATAAGGCTCAAATAACTTATTCATCAGTGCCATAAATACAGCTATTGCATTCGTCAACCCGAATGGAATAACAGTGAACTCGAAATGCCCGTAATGAGTCCTAAAAGCAATTTTCTCAATCTAGTTATCCTCGACCCTCAGCTGCCAATAACCTGATCTAAGGTCAATTTTAGAAAACATTGTAGCTCCCTGCAGCTGATCAATTAAATCATATATCCGAGCCAACAGATACTTTTTCTTCATAGTCACTTTATTCAGCTGACGATAGTCGATACACAACCGCATACTACCGTTTTTCTTTCAGACGAACAACACTGGTGCTCCCCAAGGTTATACGCTAGGACGTATAAAACCTTTTTCTAACAACTCTTCCAGCTGTAGTTTCAACTTCTGTAACTCAACAGCTGCCATCCTGTAAGGTGTAATAGAAACTACTGCTACTCCCGACACAGTCTCTATCCTGAAATCAACCTCTCACTGTGGTCGCAATCTCGGTAACTCTTAAGGAAATACCTCAAGATAATCACAAACAAACTCTACATCTTGCACCTCTAATAGAAGTTGATTCAAATCAATAACTGAAGCAAGATAAGCATCACAACCCTCTCGTATCAACCTCGTAGCAATCACAGCTGAAATCAGGCAAGAAGGAATAGTCTTTCCTTCGCATACTAATAATATACATCTGTCATGTCAACATCAATCACAACTTCTTTTGAATAGCATTCGACCATAGCACAATTTCTAAATAGTCAATCCATACCTAAGATAACCTCGAACTCTGTCATCCTCAAAACAATCAAATCTGCTAAATACGTCAACTCGCCAATATGTAACTCATAGTGTCGTAAAATATGTCTCACCAATACTGTGCCACCAACAGGCATTAAAATAGAAACAGAATAAACCAGACGCTCTATACTACCTCCAATATGGTCTACAATAAACTCACTCACAAAAGAGCATATAGAATATGGATAAATCAATACTGAAGCAGTATATGTAAAGATAGAAATAGTACCAGTGATCACGTTTGGATCCTCTGCAGCCTCATCTCTAGTCATAGCATAAACTCAGGCATGTGGTGCTGACCCTAATGGTGTTGCTGTGCCAGTAGATCCACCTCCTCTACCTGAACCAACTGTTTCACCTTTGGCAGTTGACCCACCTCTAGAAGTAGATCCAGAACCTCTACCACTTCTACCTCTACCTATGCCAGTAGAAAGTACAGGTCTAGCCTTACGAAACTAATCTGTCGGGATACCTCACCACTCTGTACCCCTAGTCTCTGTGGACAGTCTTTGGAAAATGTCCCGGCTGGCAATAAGTATAACACAGTGGAGTGGTCTCTCTACAGGTATAAGTACCTACACATAGGAGGCATGGTGGAATAACCTCTCCCACCTCCAGCTCCTCTCCCAGACTGTCTAGTGTCACTACCACCTGTCTCTCTAGGTGGCATAAAATCTTTCTTCTCTTTTCTACTGCTGCTAAGAACTGGAACTACTTGAGACGCGATGTCGCTTTCCTTCTGATTTATCTCCCTCTGCCTCTAACTCCTCTACTCGTATCGCTGTCTCAAGTAACATGTCATAAGTTAGAGGCTTCATCGCAATCCTGTCTCGAATCGGATACCTCAGACCTGTCTCAAATCTGTCCCTCCTCTTCCTATCAGTATCAACATCCTCTAGAGTGTAACGAGACAACCTGGTGAACTCTGCCTCGTACTCAACCACTGTCATCTCTTTTTGCTTCAACTCTAGAAATTCTATCTTTTTCTTCATCTGATAATGTGGAGCAGTATACTTATCAGCAAATCTCCTCAGAAAATCATCCCAATTAAGCACTGGAGGATCTCTCTGACTATCTGGAATATACCCCAACAATTCCAGGCTTCTTTCTCAAGAAGAGAAGTAGTATACCTCAATTTTTGCTTTGGCATACATCTTATACACGTCAGAATCCTCTCTATATGCCTGAGCCAGTCATCAGCCTCAGCTGGATAAGTAGTACCCTCAAATTTTTTGCCCCCTGCTTTCTTAGCTCAGCAAAATTTTTATCAATGTTGAGATTCTGGCTACCTGAAACTCTACCCTGCTCTCTCATCATTTTCTGCATCATCTCCCAGAACGGAGCATATACAGGATCGTATAGAGGTATAGGCATCGCAGGTTATGCAGGCTGCTCTTGAGCCACTGTGATAGATCCCTGTCTCTCTACTGAATCTTTGGACTCTGCAGTGTGATCAGGAGATACGTCGTCTATCGGCTCTATCTATTATCAAAATCAAGGTAAAAAATCATTTCAGATTTTCAAATCACAAATCAGATTTTCAAGATCACAAAGCATGAAAATATTTGGCACAGTCTGCAGAGAATTAATCCCTGCTCTAATTCCACTAAATGTGAACCTCATTTTTAAATTCCGAATTCTCTGATAAACATTATAACTTATAGAAATGATACAAAATCAAATATAAAACAGAGTAGAGAGAGAAAATAAAAGATATATACACGCTCATTCATAAATCTCAGCCCAAATCCATTTTCATTCTTAAAACAAACACAAGCAGAAGCCAAATAAGTTTTAAAACATTCAAACTGAAAACCTGCCTGTATATACAAATGTACAACATATGTACAAATCGAAAATATCAAAAACGAAAACTAGAGCTCGACCTTTGATGTAAGCTCGAAGAACACCAATCAACTTTGGGGTCTAGTAACAACAGCTACCTACGATCTGCACAATCATTTAAACAACAACGGGGTGAGTATAAACAATACTCAGTAAGTATTATTAGCTTATAACGTAAATGATGTGTAGGGGAAAGCATAAATTTGCACAAGGATGTGTCTATCTATCTTATCCTAAGGCATCCCCAAATGCTCGATAAATAGGTTCACGCAGATGTCAAATAGCACACAGCATATCAACCACATAGATTTATAACTCAATTCAGCACACAGCATTACAATAATCTAGCACACAGCTTCAATACGATCAAACAGATCACAACAACTTTCAATTAATATTTCACACAGCAAATACGAACCACACAGGTTCAACAGTAGCAATCCTCAATCATACATATATAAATGTAATGTATGAAATGAAATGAAGTGTAATTTCACATAGAATGCCCCAATTTTTGTCCACCATTGCAGACAGCAGTGGAAATCCTCTATTGCACACAGCAGAGGTATGACTTATAGCCTGAGCACACAGCTTTGAGCAAATATTATAAATATGGACCATAACACACAGCAATCCAGTATAACACACAGTAATCCTTTATCCACACAGGAATCATATTTGTTGCCTCACAGGCTCATGTCATACAGATATGTAAATGTATGAATGTAACTAATATGAATATCATTCATATTCGCACATAGCATCTGGATGACATTCATTCTACACATAGCACACAGCAGAGCACACAACACAATATTCAATTCGGCTCACACAGAGCAAATCAGACAATACCACACAGGTATTCAATCAATATCCAATTCAATCATACCACACAAGTAAACAATCCATTTCGATTAAACATAAATCAAACATAGATCAAACCATTTCCATTATCATAACTCTAAAGAAAACATCTCATGCTCACTATAATCCGTCTAGCAACTCATCATTTCATAATAGGCAAACTACTCTTCTTTTACATAATTACCGTAATACTAAATAAATTACGAATCGATTTAGTAAGCGTAAGAACACTTACCTAAAAAACAAGCAAACCAATAATCAAATATTGGCTCAACAATCACCTAGTCATCGTACAGATCTTCCTGCACAAAAATAACCATATGTGATACATTAGTGACCAATTCAAGTATTGTTTCTATCTTTAGAATCATTAAAACATCATTTGGAAACCATAAATCAACCATATGTCAACATTTCCAACAATTCCTTTCCAAATCCAATCTCCCTTAATTCCATCTCTAAATCATTCACAAAGATTAATTCAACTCCTTACACTTAATCACATCAATTTCTAGCAACATTCCTAATCAATACATAAGAATTCAAAATCAACATCAACCATTTGTAAACCTAAAGCAAACATTAGATTCCACTCTTTTTCATCAATTTACCATACACAAACTCATCCTAACCTAATTCTAAATTCATTTCCAATTTCTCAACACTTTAACCAGCAATTCCAGCAACTAAAACAGTAGTTAACACCCAATTAATCCAGCAAAAACCAATCCATCAACCTAAAATCAACCTTAGCCATTCTTACCTTGACTTGAATTCTTGCGAAAGATCACTCTTTCTCCTTCAAAAATCAATCCTTTGATGATTTCTCAGCCTCTGATGGTTTCCTCAGCTATGCTCTACAAGGTTTTTGGTTTAGAAATATAAAGTGAACTCTTACCGCTTAATCGATCGAAATCTTATATTTTTCTGAAAAAAACAGCACGCCATGCATGGTGGAATGAGACTACGCGTGGTGGTAACGACCACGCGTACTTCTCTTTCCACTGCGCGTACTCTTCAATTCCAGATTTCTCCGATTTTCTTCGATCGTTTCGTGTCAACCTTCTATCAACCTTTCATATATCTTTATATATTAATGTTTATACACTTATTTATCGTCATTTAATGACAAAAAATATTTAGAATGTTATAGGATAAAAAAATGGTCTTGATCAGCTTGCAGCAAATCCTCAAAATTCAGTATGAGTAGGGGTAAAATCAGTCCTCTTACACGGTCTGCTGGACTCTCCTAGAGCCACTACTCTCTTCTGTTTACCTTCTTTTTCTCCTTCCTCATCCTCTTCAGCTTTAAGAAGTTATTCATCTCTAATCGTTGCATCCATTAGCACTGTATACTCACCGTCTCTGTTTTATCGATTTGTTTACAAATTTTCTTATTCAGACCATACTTAAATAGTCTCCATTTATCCCTATCAGTCGTAATGTAGCTCGCAACAAAGTGTGATAACTGGGTGAACTATAACTCGTACTCGGCTACAGTCATGTTCCCTTGCTTCATAGCTAAGAACTCCTTCCTTTTTACATTTAAATACACCTAAAAATCCTTCCAAGATATAACTCAAGAAAACTATAGAGAATGGGGAACTGTCTTCCACCATTCATATACATTACCCTGCAATAATGATACAACAAACTCTAACCTGTCCTCCATAATAGCCTTCATCATCTCAAAGACTCTAATAATCCAATCCAACCACTCATATGCCTATCGTGGATCTGTGTTACCTCTGAACTCTACAGTTCCCAACTTCCTTAATTCCTTAAAGTTTATGGCTCTAATATGGTAATATGTTAGAGATGGATCTCTATACATTGGATAGTAAGGTGAGGGCGGATAAGGATAAGCAGTTGGTCCATACTGTGGAAAATCAGGATCATACTATGTATCTCTCGATCCTGCACGTGATAACTGTACTGTAGGGTCCACTGCTCTATCTCTCTCTGTAGAATGTCTAGGCTCTAACATATCTATAAAACAAAATTAACTAATTAAGCACACATTCCACACAATAATGAGGCAAATGCAATCACAAATCGTATATTAATAACACATCCAGGGATCATAGCACTACTTTGATACCAAATTAAAATGTCCTATTCCTATTTATGTATTGATCATTTACTAATAACATTTCTTCATTTTAGTAAAGTTCATAATCTTTAAAAACTTTTTCAATCGTATTCCTGTCCTTTATTATCATTAACCATCATTCATCATTCGTATAATATTTTCTATATTCAGTTATAGTTACTCCGCTATATACTTAGAATATCGATCGTAAGATTTAACACATCCATGGATTAAGCTTTGTGTTAAACTAATATGCCCTTATATTCTTTAATATGTAAGTCCATTCTTTACGTAGAACTGCTATATAACGACTATAACTTGGATATACCCATAATACAAACTCTATTCTTGCAAAAAAATAAGTTGAATACAACAATAACTCTCAGGCAATTATCACCTAACTTAGCAACACACACCTCAACAGAACATATAAAACTTAAACAACATCAAACTCGGATATATACATAAAAATATATCATCAATCTCATTAAACAAGTATTTGTATCAAACCATCATAAAACATATCGTATGTGCAAGCAAAACATACAATAGCACTCAAACATCCTAAGCTCAACTCTAATGAGGAGAGAGAAAATTAATGGTTCAGGAGTAGCAGTCGACCCACCTGTCAAATATATGTCTCTATCTCTGCACTCTACTAGATCTTAAAACAAACATTGTAGTTGCGTGAGTTGCGGGCTCAGTGAATAGTATTTTAACAACATAATATAACCATTACTCAACTAATAGTACAACTCTCAATATAAGCATAATAAAATGTAAAACAAGCATGAACGATTACAACTTCGATGTCATTGCATTTCATGTTGTCATTTTATTTCGATCTAATTTTCCATTTATCAATCATTCACATAATAATATCACCCTTTCATATTAAATCATATTTCAATATAACAAAACTTATAATGCATGCCTTAATTAATTTGTTAAATTTACTTTTTAATTTTGCAAAACCCTAATTCTAACTCTAGATATTTCTGACTTTGTCTTTCAACATGAATTCATCAATGTAAATTCATTCTATTCTCCATTCTCTAGTTATATCAATACTCCATTCAAGAAAACTCAAATCTTTCAATAACAAAACTCGTAAAAATTTACGAAAACTTCGAGTTTTACAGCTCGAGATTAGGATTGATTCGATAATTCGAATCAATTTTCTAACTAAATCCTAAGTCTCTCTCTCTCTCTCTCTCTTAATCTCTCTCACCTTCCTCAGCTATCCCTCTTCCCCTTTTCTTTGAAACTTTGCATGGTTCTTGAAGGTTCTAAATAAGTTTTTGATGAAATGAAACTTATATTTTTCCCAAAACTAGAAAAGTACGTGTGGTGGGCGTGGAGTACGCGTGGTCGTGCCCATCACGCAATTTTCCTCACTCACCACGCGTAGTTCTCTGTTTTGAAGTTTCCATGGTTTATTTAGTCGCTTAACATCAACCTTTCATCAATCTTTTATCAACCTTTCTTACACTTGTTTCTAATAGTTTACTTATATCATTTTTCTCCTAAATTCTTATTTTTATTAAACATTTTGTTTATTATATTAATTATGTGATTTTGGGACAAGAATGTTACATAAGTATTCACTGAACATCTACATTCAGTTGATCAACCAAATAATTGCAGAAAGGTATAAAAAGATGAATAGAGCATCCATTGACATAAAGGAGTAATAGAGCAGATAATTGGCATATTGCATAAAACATTGATTATATTCTTATATATATTGTGAGAAATTGATCATTTTAACGAGATGTGCATGTATATCATGTTTGAATGGGTTTGGTGATTGAGTGGAGTGTGATTTAAATGTTAGTATGATGGACCATATTGTGAGATTTATCATCCTCATGATGTATTGTATAGTATGTGTTTGAAAATGCACTAAGTATGTGTTGTAAATGATTTATGAGTTTGATGAAATGTGCAGGTAAGTTAAGTTTGGGTGTAATTAGTGAATAAATGTTATGTAATTTGTAATACAAATACATTGTGCTAATTTAAAGAGAGTTGAGAAAAAGGATATGATAGAACTGTGATGGTTCCAAAAATTAGTTTTATTGTGTTGCTGTTGTGTTATGTGAAAATGTTCTTGTGTGTTTTAACTATGTCATGGAGTGTGTATTACCAATTGTTTGATATGTTAAGTGTGCAATGACATGTGATGCATATAAAGTAAATTTTTAAAGTGTGGTACAAGATTATATGTTTATATGTAAATTGAGAATGGTGTTGTTGTGAATTGGCTGATTATTTTTTAAGGGTTATTAACTCACTTGATGAATAAAGATAAGAATGGAGTGACCTATGTGTGATGAGAATGGGTTCAATAATTTCAATGTATCTTTTAACATGTGAGTGGTATTGTTTCGCATGGTTAATCTTATATGGTTGAAATGGTGAGTATGTATGTATGTACGTATGTATGTATGTAAGGTATGAGCATTGTGCATACGAAAGTGAATGCAAAATCTATAATGTTATATGTGTAAAAATGCGCATATGTACATGAGACCTTTATTGGGATTCTTTAAGTATAGAAATGATGTGAAGTGTGATGACAAATATTGTATCAATTGATATATGTGTGTAATATGAATGTTAATATGATGAGCATGTATTGTACATGGTTGTTATGGAATGAATGCAAGAGGTTGCTAAAGATAAGGTAGTGTGTTAAGGTGTGAAAATGTGTCAAGAATTGTTGTAGGGTGATTGTGTATGTTACCAAGTAGGTCACGTAGATCAGACGCTTAACGACGTTGAAACTTCCATTAACTTGTGTTCTTTTAGATGTGTTTTGGTGCTGGTGTGGGTAGCTTAACGTACGTTACCCTGAAGATCGACATACGTTAACCTGGGTATTTTTGAATAATGTACGTTATTTCAAAGAATAACGTATGTTATCCTACTCTGTTAATGCGGTCTAAGGGGGATTGTATGAGGCAATAAGATATGCTATTAGGTAATAACGTATTCTACCATCATTGTTCATTACGTAAGAAAGTAGCTTAGACATCATAAGGGTATTAAAACCATGACCAGCCATATGTGTATAATTAAAAAGAAATAAGAAATCATATGATGTATTAAATAAGAAAAGGGATAGGATTCTAAATAGCTAACAACGTGCTAGTTAATGGACAAATGTATTAGACTTTTTATGGTTAGGTAAGGGTGTAACGCCCCGAAAATTCTACGAGAATATTATGCGAGTTTGGTGAAAAAATTCCGACAGTTAAGCCAGGAACGGCCATACAGGTTGTTCCATAGCCTTTTGGTGTTCCAGGCCAAGTGAAACGGCCTCTGGGAACGGCTACTTGGCCATTTCCTATGGTCATTGTGCCGAACCAAAACCCTCCCAAACCATCCCAAACAATCCCTAGACCTTCAAACCTCAATCCTAAGGCTTCCCCATCCAAGAACGTACCAAGAAACACCCACATTCCAACATTTAACACCCTCTCAACTGGTCCTCTTCACATTAGAGTTGAAGGAAAGAGTAAGGTATGTTGATTCTTCTTGCAAGCTTAAAAATGGGAAAAAATACGTACATTTTATGTGATTTTATTGGGATTTGTTATAGAGCATGATTCTACAAGTCTCTAACCTTAAAACATAGATTTTGGATAGGATTAAAGAGTTAGGGTTTATGGAAAAATTGGTGTTTTGTAGAAATAAGAGTGAGTGTGGAACCTGTTTTTAAATACCTACTTTCCTGATAAATCATATAAATATATATAAATGATGTAAAATCAAATATAACGTCAGAGGAGAGAGAAAATTAAAAAGATATATACACGCAATTTTATAAAACAAATCAGTAGCGGAAGCAAAATAGTTTGAAAACATTCAAACTAAAAACATGCGTGTATATACAGAAATGTACAACATGTACAAATCAAAATATCAAAATGAATCCTAGAGCCCGACCTCTGACATAACCTCAACAAACTCTGATCAGCTCTGTAGTCCAGTAACCAGCAGCTACCTACGATCTGCACAATCATGTAAACAAATTGGGGTGAGTATAAACAATACTCAATAAGTATTCTAGCTTTTATCACTTAAACATGATGTGCAGGGGAAAGTATATAATAGCACGAGAACGTGCGTATCTATCT
>CANYCX010034446.1:0-11921 GCA_948193385.1 Breynia disticha f. nivosa
AGGAATTTAACTTGCTGGAAATGATGTTAATTATGCATAGAAACATGAACTTGATAGCTTGTTTATGTTAGGATGCTTTTATGATGCAAGGTTGATGAAAAGAATGAAAATCTTGAGGGTTTAATGAAGGTTGACAAAGGGTTTACTGTTGGAATTGTAAACCTTAGTAGTTACATGTAATTGATGGAAATTAATGATGAAATGACATGATTAGAGATGAAATAAACTTATGTATATGTTGTAATGGAAATGTCCTTGAATGGATGCCATTTTGTGAGAATGAATGATAAGGAAAGGATGATAATTAGTTGACTTTAAGTTGACAAATGCTTAGTTTGATTCTTTTAAGGAAGAATGAATGTGGTAAATGAGTATTTATGATTTGTATGTTGTGAATTATATACAGGAGAACCTTTACGAATGAGGAATGATGATTAAGCTATGTTAACTTCTAGTTTTTGTTGCTTTTCGAGGTAAGTGTTCTTACACTTACTAAATTGATTCGTAAACCTTGTTAATTAGGCTTCTATATAAACAATAATAGTTGGCCTATAATGAATTGCTGAGATTGCTAGGGTTAGACGAATCAATATTGAAAATGATTCCGTCGAGGATTGATGATATATTGATATATAGTTGACATGTGGTTGACATGTTATTATTATTAAAGTATGGAATTGCTTTGTATATGAGCAGATGTGATATTGATATGGAAATATATTGCTTTATGCTTCATGATCGGTTTGATCATTATTTCCTATGTGGATTGTACTTTGTGTGAGTTATATTTTCCTGCTTTCACATTCATTTGTTGTGTGCTATAATTAATAAAAAGGAAAGCATTATATGAGCTGTGTGCTGATACTAACGATGTGATTCTGTGTGATTAGTATCTGTGTGATACGATTGAATGAATGAGCTTTGTGCGATTATAAACCTGTATGGATTGATATTGTGCTCTGTGTGAGCGTGGCTGTGTGCGGATATGAATGATATTCATATTGATTACATTCATACATATTGCATAAGTCTGTGTGACACAAGCTTGTGTGGCAATACTATTCCTGTGTGGATGAGGACTGAGCTGTGTGCGGTCCATATTTACGAGCTTATTGCTCAGAGCTGTGTGCTCAGGCTATATGTCATTCCTCTGTTGTGTGCGATAGAGGATTCCCACTGTTGTGTGCTATGGTGGGCAAAACCCGGGTACATCCTGTGTGGATTTGCATTAGCATTGACATTTCATTGCATACATTCGTATCTATGTCATGCTATGATATCTGTGTGATTTAGAACCTGTGTGGTTCGTATATGTTTTCCTGTGTGGATTACCGATAGCTGTGTGATATAATACTTATGTGTTTTATGTTGCGTATGTGGCTATTATGTTTGATTGCGAAATGGAAAGCTGTGTGCTCCCTATTGATCGTAGTTGCTGTGTGTTATACTATGAGATGTACTGTGTGCTAAAAGAATGTAATTCTATGTGAAAATAATAAGGAAATAGCCTATGTTAATAAAGGAATTAAGGTATAGACTATTGTGTGCTAATTACCTTAAAACAGGAATTAAATAGGCATTTTTGAGAATTAAATAGGCATTTTCGAGGATAGTACATCCTTGTACTGACCAACACGTCATCGTGTTGGATATTAAAGTTGAATATGAATGAATGTGAATTCCAATATAGTATTGGACTATTGGGGATGAAAGGATGAACGCGACCTCGTGTTCATCAGCATGTCTGTGCTAACTGGACCCTTGCACTTCATTTAAACTTAAATTGGGTTTACACTTACTGAGTATATCTTTATACTCACCCCTTTTGTTTGTTTTAAATGATTGTACAGGTATAACAGGATTGCCACGAGGAGGATTCGAGCACGTAAATGACAAACATGCATGCTTTTGAAAAGATGTTGTAAAAGAAGTGTATTTATTTGTACATTTTACATTTATTGTTTAATAACTCTTTTCTATATCCATGTTTATATTGCAACTGTTTGGAAGGTTTGGATAAATGTTTTTATATTTTGAGATTTAAAATTAAAATCGGGATTGGTTTTGAATATTCGAAAAATAATGGTCTAAATTTTGAGTCTCACAAGATGTCTTGAAGGGGCCGAAATTCATGGTGATGACCCAACTTTGGGGAGCAAGGAAGATCAACTCTCATCAAATTTTAGCCATGAAAAAAAGATCAGTCAATGTGGTTGCCCAAGGATCAAAAGGCTGACCGCATAATAAAAATAAAGAAGAGCTTTTGCAAAGAATGTTATGGCAAGCAAGGCTCAGAAGAGGGAGCGTTTGGGTGAGAAAAGATGCACCATCGCATGAAAAGGCTAAAACACTCAAAGCCTTAAGAAAGGTCGTCCAAACTATGGTTCAGCCTAAATTCACCAAAATTCCTAGTTCGAAAGTATTAGAAAAATGGGTGGAAGTTAATGCCAAGAAAAATTACAAGACTATAAAAAGAAGAGAGAAAAGGAAACGCTTGGCCCAAAGGTTGGCCGAAGAAAAAAGAACTCTAGAAGTAAAGTCACATCTTCGTCCTAAACAATTTTTAAACAACGAGATTTCCAATGAAACAAGAGGATATTTTATGAAATGTTTTAAAGTTGAGGACTTCATAATTTTTTATGATAATGCAGGTTCACTGAAACTCCCCATTGTTTTTGGAAGAACAAGGCTAGAAACAAAGAGTCCAAGCTTAGTTTTCAAAGAAAGTGGGGGCAAAAGGTGATAAAGGCTAGAACTATACAAGTGACTCCACCTCAACCCTTGTTGGAGATAGTAATTGATGGCCAATGGAGATTTTGGTAAAACAAGAATGTCCAACATTTCTTAATTCTCCACAAGCAAGTATTTGGAGTTCAAGTTTTGTTAAAAGGATTAGTAAGGCAGAATTTTCATTTAGTCTTCTAATTTCATTATTTTAAAAAAGAAAAGGGGCTGAAACTCACATTTTGTGTTTATAGTTTTCATCAAACTATAAACACGTAGGAGACAATTGTTTACACCAAAATAATTCTCGCCTGCGGACTGAATTAATTAAACAAGCTCATTCATTGGCGCACACTTCTCTACAAACACAACCCAGAGGAAAAATTATCGAGAATGTAGAGCTACCCTTTTTATTTACATATTTTATGTTTTCCCTTCAACCAAACTACTGTCGCCCTTGACTTTATTTTTTTCTAATTCAGTTCATACTTTACAGTTTACTTCTCCAATCTTCGATCCACATTACCAACCACTAGCCCCTGACCGTGTTCTTTGTTATTGGCTCCATTTTTTTGTTGTCCCAGACTCCGTTTCAGCTCCTAGTTTGCAGTTCATGTTTTCAACCCCATCTATATTTTTTGCAACTTGTCCCTGGAAAAAGCATTCGGCGCCTAGTTTTAATCGTCAATTTTTTAGTTTTTCAATTCTTTTTATTATTTTGTTATTCAGTTTTACTTCTTAACAGTTTATTTTTTGCTTTATTAGTGTTATTACTACTCCATGCAGTTTTATTTCAATTTCTCTGACCAACTTTTTCCTGTTTGTTAATATTGCTATTGGCGATTTGGCTTATCATCAATGAGTCAAGGACCTTTGGAGTGATAAAGTCGCCTTCTTTTTTATTTCACTACAATCATTTGATATGAAGTCAGAATTACGCGCGCAATGTTATTTCTAACAACTTTCTTTTATTTTTCCTTCAGTTTGGAAATACTATAATTTTCTGACACACTCTGTAATTATCCACACCAAAATTTTTTAAGGGCGTTCGGTTTTTTCCAAAAATCAAAAAGGGATAAACAGTATAATATGTTCATTTACAAAAGTATAATTTTAAAATTTACCTGAATATAATGATTAATCTATATATTTAATATAAAGCATAACAGAGTACAATTAATATTAGTTGATGTATCATGTTGTATTTTTTTTTAAATTATTAAAATTTAAAGTCTAATGAATATATATTATGTGTTTTTTAGATTTTTTTCATTTAAAATCAAAATTTTATTTATTTATTAGTCATTTATTACCATCAGAAGTCTAAATTCTTATGATAATAAATAAATAAAAACAAATCATTAAATTAATTTATCATTATGTTAATGAAGCAAATTAAATTATCATAAAATATAGTTATTTAAAAATTTATTATTTTTATAATTATTTTTATTATTTAACTATATAAATTTTATCATTATTATAAACTTACATTACAAATAAAAATAATATTTCAATTCCCACTGCATGAGTTTTTCTATTTAATATATGATTCAGTTTTATTTTTTTAATTCTCAACAAATAAAGTCTATAATAATTTTTTATTTTAATATTTTTAAACTTGCATTAAAACAATATTTTTTCGGTCAGTAAAATTATATATAGAATATATGCGAGTGTATTTTTATTCAAAACAATAGTATTCATACAAATAATAATCCACATTTAAGAGTCAACAATGATTTAGATGCAAAAATAATATTTGTAGTCAAAGCAGTAAATTTAAAGTTTATACTTAGTCATAAATTTTTTGTTAAATTATGACACAATAATGTTAGATATCGAGGCTTTAATAATAGTCAAAGTGTTAATAAAATTTAAATTCAGACCATAAATTATAAGTGATTTCTTTCTTAGTAGGATTAGAAATTAATTAAATTATTACGTATATATTTAATAATTTAATGATATTTATTTATAAAGTAGATTACATAAATATATAGGAACAATATGTAGATCAAATTAATTACCGAACATATAGAATATTGTATATTAAAACAAAATCATCCTTAAAAAAATTATTCTTATATATTTATGTATTTGATGTGTTGATTACTATCATATATGCAATAACATTTCAAGGTCTCAAAACTATGGATTTGAATGATATAGAATATTGAGAAGTAAAAAAAAATTATGGGATTTGAATGATATTCGGTACAAATTGAGGCAAATTATAGATTTGGTCTACATAAATATATAATATTGTGTAATACAACTTTAAAATTGCACTATTATTTAATATTTTGCTTTTACTACAAGCAATCTACAGTTTATTTCTTAAATTAAATTCTAAATTAAATATTCTTGTAAAAAATTGTTCCTATATTTTCAATTATAACATTTTTACAAGAATTTCTCATGATTTAAAATTGAAATATATTGTGCATGAAAAATATTTTGGTCCCAACTCTTATTTGTGTTAAAGTCCATGAGCCTGTACACACATGTGTGTACTTATGAACGATACAGGTTGTGAACCCTATAATACAAAACTAATTGATTTGTATAAGGTTACAATCCATATTATTATAAACCACATATTATTGTTCTATTTATCATATATGAGTTTCATTCCCAACACTTCCCCGCAAGCGTAACTCGGTCAGGTCCACTACCTATCAGACCGATTGCAACTTGTCCACAAATTAGGGATTTTATTACTGGGCCCAGGATCCATTACCGCTTAGGCTAAATGGCTCTGATACCATGTCAAAGTCCATAGGCCTGTACACACATGTGTGGGCTTATGAACGATACAGACTATGAAACCTTCTAATACAAAATCAATTGGCTTTTATAAGGTCACAATCTATATTATTATAAACAACGTATTATTGTTCTATTTATTAGATGTGGGTTTCATTCCCAATAATTTGTATACACATAATTCAAATCATGTTCTTATAATATGTGTAAAAATTTTTAGGTCTCCTTTTCTATTTCCTTTCACAATAACAAACTTTTAAAAGTCGATATTATTAAGAAGTAAAAAAATTATTACTTTCAGAAAATACTTAGTTTGTATGGTTTTTTAGATATTTATTTTTGACATATTACATGATAAATTTGACAAAAAATATAAATTAAAATATTATATTATATTATATATTTATTTATTAATAGATTGTTATTTAACAATTTAAATAAGAAAATATAAATTAAAATATTTTACAAGTTAAATGTTCATCTTATCCATTTAAAAAGTGTGTATTTCACGTAAGCTACATTTTTATTCAGTAGAGACATGTGTATATTTAAAATAATTATTTAACATTAGAAGATAAGAATAGAAATTCATAGGCAGAAAATAAGAATTAGTAATAAATATATTTACCGTTCAAGTTAACATAATGTTGATTAAATATTTGAGCGTCAACACATGCACATATAATATGACATATATTATCTCACATTAATTATGTTTAATTTATATATTAAATAAATTTACATCACATTTTCTTAAAAAAATATTCTAATATTTTATGTGTATAATAATATTTTGAGGCAATTAATAACTATATAAATCAATGTACAAGTCCAATATTTCTATTTTATTATAAATATATTATATTTAATTAAGGAACTTACATAAACGATAACTTTATCATATTGATATCATAATGATATATGTTATCTCGACGAGTTGCAAGGATTTTATTGCTAACAAAAAAATATATTTGGTAAAATTTATAATATCATCATTTGTAATATTTATAAAAATTCTTGTAATATTATAAAATATTATTTTTAGTATATGAGTCCCTAAAATAAAAATTTATAATAAATTCTACAAATGGTAAAACAAAATCTACCAAAAATTAAAAACTTATGCTACATTTAATAAAAAAAATCATTTATTTGAAATATTTATTTATTTTTGTTTTATTTTAAATATTTTTATTGAATTTAACTCCTACATTAGCAAACTTAGTTTTCAATATTTTTTTTACTTTTAGAGTAAACCTAGTTTGTATATTATATTTTTAAATTTTTATTATTTTTCATATTATTTGACAATTTTTTCAATAAGATATAAATTAAAATATTATACTATTTTTGTTATCAAAAATAGTATTTTTTATGAGTTCATAGAGTATATCATGTTTCTCAAATTTATGCATCTAACAAAATGTCATTTCAGTAAATTTGAATTATAAATTTGATTAAACTAACTATATAAATTTGTTATTTTTTAAAATTTCTGTTTTTTATTAAAAATATTTAGTTATCAATCAAAATATTTAAATATTTTTTATTATATTTTTAATATTTTTTATTTTTTAGTTTTGAAAAATATTTAATGTGAAGTATTATTTATATTATAATAAAATAATAAAGAAAAATATGAAAGTATATTTCTATAGAAGTAAATTTTATAGCGATAAACCAACACTAATTTTTCATTTAAAACTATATAAATTATTAGCTTTGACGATTAATCATAACAATAAAATTTATTTAATAACATGTAGTGGTAGCTTTTAAAATTTTTAATGGTGAATTCATTATCCACAAAAGAATGTCTCATTTTATGGTAGAATATTTTAATATATTTTCAAAAGTCTTCTATTATTCTTAAATAAGTTTATTTGTATCAATTTTATTGATATTAAATACTTTTTAATAAATAAAATAATATATTATTAATTAATTATAATTAATGTGATAATTTAATAAAATTTTTGACATATAATTTATATTAAAAATAAAAATATTAAATAAATAATAATATCCAAAATATTACATGTATTCATAATGAAATATTATTTATATATTTAATAATATATTTTTAAAATAAAAATAACACAATAATTAATTATATATTATTAATTGTACCTATAAATATTTTATAAAAATAAATAACTTTTTTAAATTCAAAAATATCGTAAGAGAACCTAAATTAATTAATTAAATTAAAATATTTATTTATTTTGTTTTTAAATATTTTTAAAAAAATCATCACTTACATTATATAATTTATAAAAATATATATTATGATTTAGATTAATGAAAATTATCCTAATTGTAATACGATATCTTACTATATCACACGGATCCAAATGTTAGTTTAATTGCTAAAATGTGCCCGTTCTGAACACAAGTTAGAAGAAACAGGCAGATGTTAAACGTAGGCATTGAAACAATATAAACAAGTAGAATTTAGAAGAAAAACAAAAATAATATAGAATAGTTTAAAGAGATAATAAGGAAGAGATATAGCGGTTGTATAGGAAGGTAAAATTAATAAATGTAAGATTTATCTGTTGTATAACCAAGTCAAATATGATAAACAAAAAACCAAGTCAACAACACAATCAAGTTCTTTAACTTAAAGAGAGATTTAAGGCATCAAAATATGAATAGAAAAATTTCTTGAAAAAAAAAACTATATAAATTGCCCAACTCCATTAGAGAGTCAAGCTACTTCAGTTTCAATAGATTTAAGCACATAAGCTTCCAACTACAATGACTTTGAGATTTCAATCAAATCATGTTTATTTGGTACTGATCTTAGTGTTTGTAACTTTGGTTTATGAATCTATGGCTCGAACTCTCCAAGATCAATCAGTGTTGAAACTGCATGAGCAATGGATGGCTAAGCATGGACGTGTTTACAAGGACATCAAAGAGAAGCAATATCGGTACAATATATTCAAGCAAAATGTGGAATACATCGAGGCTTTCAACAAAGCTGAGAACAAGTCTTATGAACTTGGTATCAACGAGTTTGCTGATCTTACAAACGAAGAGTTCAACTCCATGTTTAATGGCTTTCGGGGTCCTCTTAAGATTGCTCAAACTGGTCCTTTCATGTATGAAAATGTTGCTGCTCCTGCCTCCAAGGACTGGAGAAAAAGTGGGGCTGTTACACCTATCAAGTCTCAAGGTCGATGTGGTATGTGCCTTCTTAATATCAATTTCAATTATCTGTTAGTTTTCATGCGATTGATAAGTTGTGCAAATGGCAGGATCATGCTGGGCATTTTCTGCTGTGGCAGCATTGGAAGGAATCACAAAGTTGAGAACAGGTCGATTATACTCATTCTCAGAGCAAGAACTAGTGGATTGTGGCTACTACGACGGTAATAACGGATGTCATGGTGGTTACATAGAAAATGCATTCAACTTCATTGCAAGAAATGGAGGCCTGACACAAGAGTACTACTATCCATACCAAGCAGTGGACGGATACTGCAACCCTTCCATAATAACTGACGTTGCTGGCAGAATCAGCGGCTACCAAACCTTGCCAGCAAACGAAGCCTCCCTATTAAAAGCGGTTGCAAGGCAGCCTGTGTCTGTGGCCATTGAAGCTAGCAGAGACGACTTCAAGTTCTACAGAAGAGGTATTTTCACAGGGAGGTGCGGAACGACCTTGAACCATGCTGTGACGATCGTAGGGTACGAAAAGAATTATTGGTTGGTGAAGAACTCTTGGGGTACAAATTGGGGGGAAGAAGGATATATCCGGATGAAGAGAGGCGTTGATATTTGTGGAATTACAAGAATGGCTTCGTTTCCAATTGTTTGATATATAATTTCACGAAGAGTTTTGATGTTTTCTCAGGTTCAATTTGGTAGGTTCATGTTTTGCAATGCAAGTGTTTATTGTTTCTCATTCCTTTGGTGTTTCTTAGAAAAAATGGAAATAAAAGATGAATCAACATTGCCATGAAGAAACTTCCTCTTTTTTCTCTGTGTTTTTCTTTTTTCTGGTGTCGGCTTTGGGATATACGTACATGAAAATGGGTACAAAACTTAAAGTATTTTTCTTTTTTTATTGATTTTCCTTAAAAATTCTTTAAATATTTTGAATGATAGTTAATGATAATATTCATCTAGCTCATATGAATATTATTAATAACATTTAACTATGTGTCGTACTATTTTAATTTTAAAAATATATTATTATATATATAAATAATATTTTATTATCGTAATATTTTAGTTATTATTATTTATATTTAACATAAATTAATTATAAAATTCTATTAAACTATCACATTGACTACAATTACTAAATAATATCTTATTTTAATTATTAAAAAGCACGAAGTATAAAAAGAAATTACATAAATTTTCATGACTAATGGAATGTTTGTTAAAATAATTTATAAAATAAAATAATTTTTTTATAACTAATGAATATATCATTAAAAAATTTATAGCTACCAATGCTTGTTATTAAAAAAATTCTGATGGTTATAGCTAATGAATATATCATTAAAAAATTTATAGCTACCAATGCTTGTTATTAAAAAACTTTTGATGGTTATAATTAATTGTTGAGTTATTTCTTTAGATAATTTCAAACATAATGTAATTTGGTGTTAATTTATCATTCTAAAATTTACTCATAGAAAAATTTATTTTCATACTTTTATTGTTATATTATAAGTAATAGTTTATATTAACAGTTTCTTTAAAATAAAAACAAATTTTTTTTTGTATTTATTGATTTTGATTAAAAAATCTTTAATTATTTTTAATGATTTCTATATATATTTTTAAATAAAATATTTTTAAAAAATTAAATAAATTTTGAAATTTATTGAAAAATAATTTCAATTTTTTAATTTAAAAAATTCTTTTTAAATCAGATTAAAATAAATAGAACTAAAGAAATACATAAATTTTATAAATTATATTTCTCCATATTAAAAAAAGTTGGACTATTGTCTTAAAAATGAACAAAAAATTATATGTTATAAAATAAAATAGTATAGATTAACGTAAATTTATAATTTACTGAAACGTCATTATGTTGGACACATAAATTTGAGAAACATATAATACACTAAAAATTACAATATACATGATAACATAAATTAAGAAAATTGAATAGTTATTATACTTATATATGTATTCATTGAATAACAATATAATTTATGTAAAATAGACACTTTTCAAAGGGCAAGACGAACATTTAATTCATAAAAACATATTTGAATTTTTGTTCAAGTGTTTAAGTAAAAATCTTTTAAACAATAAAGAAAATAATATAATGTTTTAAATTATATTTTATAAAAATATATTTTTCTAAAATTTTATAATAATAATAACAAATATATGAAATAGCTTAAAACGAGATCGAATAGAATCGATTTAGGTAAAAATTGGGACAGACAGCACGAGCATGAGCACGTCCTCGTGCTCATGAAGGATGATTAGCACGACATCGTGCTCATCCTAAAAAATCAACACGTCCTCGTATTGAATTTATTACAGAACGAGCTCGTGCACGACGGAACAGGAACTTGTACCAAAAAAGCACGACACGACCATCAACATGACCCGTGCTCCAGGTCGTGTCTGCTGGGACTTAATCGAACAGTTCTGTTTTTTTAATCATTCATTTGGAAACAGAGCACTTGAGAGCACAAAAGCAGGCAGGAGACTTAAGGAAACCCGAATTTCAGTGAGGGAGGTGATTCGAGCAAGACATAACTTCTTCTTACAAGATTTGAGGTGGAAATCAACTAAGGTAAGTAATATGGTTGCTATTGAGTTCTATGTATGAGTGTTGACAGAGATTAGAGTTGTTGGAAAGGAATATTGTGAAGGTTAAGAATGATAATAGTTGCTAGAAACGATATATACATGGATTTGAGTTTTTCTAACCTTCTAGCAATGAATTTATATATATGAATTATGAATTGGATAAAAATTTTGAGTTTGCTAGTAGAAAAGCTTTTGTACATGTATGAAAGTAAAGAGAGGGTGCTGTATTGATATTGAAGTGATTAACCCCTATATGTTTAATTCATATAGGAGGATCGATACATAATTTTGATTGAAGTTCGTGCCCGACGCCGACTTCGCCAATTAATCGAGGTAAGGGGTTACGTTTACAAGTAAGTGATCATTCGCCTACGATTATGCGTACAAGTAAGTAGTTATGCTTCCTAATGTTACGATAGGATGCATTCACTTGATTATGTTAATAATAAAAGTTAAAAGCATAAAAATGTAAAGAAATAATAAAGAATGCTCATATGTGTATCAATGTTCTAATGAACTCTTTTACTAGCTTGATTTGTGATTCTTGCTAGCTTTGATTTGATATGAGCAGGTGTTATTGATATTACTATGGCTTGAGTTCATTCTTATTTGAGATGAAATGTGAGAGTATG
>CANYCX010034469.1:0-11065 GCA_948193385.1 Breynia disticha f. nivosa
CTAACATCCAAACTTCAAAACAAACTCATGTGCACTAACTTCCATTTTCGTCACTTTACATACCCTAACTTAAAACTCCATTTTAAGGCATCAAAACCACAAATAAACCTTAAAATTCGATACCAGGAGTTACTACACATCTATATCTATCAATCAAACCCTAATTCACCCATTTCTGACTTATATTGAATGAGAAATCACCTTATAAAGCTATGGCATCCATAAAAACGTGATTAATGAAATCACATCGGTGAAAACTTACCAATTCAAGCTCTAAATCTGATCCTGTAACTTCTAATCACCAAGAATCGACAATTTCTAGGCTCGGTTAGGTTTTCGGAAATTGGTTCGGGTTTAGGAATGATATATGTGGAATGAAGTAAGTGTAGAGAGAGAGATGGAGAGTGATATATATATATATATATCAATTTCCAGAAATGACACTTTTAACCCTGACTCTACATCTTGTTTCCTTTTCAATTTTCTCTCTCCCGATAATCCACCTTAAACTGATTTTCAAATCTTAAAATATTCTAGACTTACCCACCAATATTTAATTAATTAATATTTGCGAAAATTTTATTCTCATAATTACCAAAATAATTTATAATTTCATAGAAATTCTTAAAAATGGAGGGCGATACACAATCTCTATCAATATCTGATAGGTAGGCTGCTTCATTGCAAAGGGGTTGCAGATATTAAACTGTAATCCCCTCTCAAAGAGATCTCTCCACTGCTAATTTGTCACAACCTCCTCAAGTGCGTAGCAGGAAAGTCTGGCAAACTGTGCCTCATACTCTGTAATGGTTGAGTCCTTTTACTTAAGCTCCAAAAACTCTATCTTCTTCTAGCTACAATAGAGAGGAAGGGTGTATTTGTCGGCGAACTCCCTTTGGAACAAGTCAGTGTGGAAGGATCATTCTAACTCTCGAGGACTGCTTCCCACCAGTCCCAAGCTCCTTTCTCTAACAGTGAGGTGTTGTTAGTGTAAGCCCTAGCCTAATCCATTGTTTGTAACTTTTATTATTGATTAATAAAATTATGAGGCATTATTTTATCATATCATGCATTGACTTGTGGTATATGTTTGATAAAATATCCAAGAATGTTGATTAATCATTTGAGGTATCAAGGTTGAGGACCTTGATAGTAGAACCTGGAAGATGTGAGACTAACATTCTAAATATCCCTAGTCGTTTGTTTCTATGGGAATATAAATGAATTAAGACTAGTATGTACTTTGTAGATGATTATGTTCTACAGGTCATAGATATTCAGGATATCTAACAAAGTGCATAGGTATAATGTAGAGCATTATACTTGGAGAGCGATCATTATTTGCAATGTCAAATATTATCCTTAGATTGAAAATCATTGTGTCTCTTGTTGTGATTTTTAGTGTACTTTGATATACGTCTAACGTGGCCGTAAAAGGTTGACAAGTATGGGTATGATTGGGTATGCTACGAATCATAAGTAAGAGCAGGAGTGAATTGAAGGGACTGACCCTCTCTATGAGAGATGATATCACTGACCGCTTGATAGACAAGATTGGGAAGAGTGTGGCTGCACCCGAATGAAATGATTAAGTCATTTAATTGAACTTATCAATTTTGTCATAGAGATCGAGAAAAGTGATTAAGCACAAAATTAGGGTGTTAACGACATGCTTTATGCTAATCAAGATATCGAAGGTCAAGGAATTTATTTGAATTGTAGTAGGGCTGTTGACACTGCTCGTTAGCTATGTAATTCAGGGTGATCATAGAGACCGCCTATGATTTATGAGTTATTAAACTCATTGCCTTTATTAAATAGTCCTACAGACCGCACATGGATGGCAAAAAACCTAAAAGGGTAATTTCGGTATTTCACCTTAGGTCAAAATCTGGCTATTCGGCCGGATTGGGCATTTGGGCCAATTTTGGCAATTGGGTCCAAGATGTATGAGAAATAATATTTCTTACATTATTTTAAGGCAAAGATTATTTATTAAATATGATGTCTTAAGTGAAAAATATGTAAGAAATAATAAAGAGAAAATTTAAGAACCTTGTCTTAAATTAAGACATAATTAATGTGGGATAAATGAAAAGAATAAAATCTTTTAATTATCCACATAATGGACACGGCAAGGGAAGTGATAATTAAAGAGATTTGAATTTGAATTGAAGACTTATCAAGTCCTAATAGGATTAGGATTGCTAAGAGTTTTAATTATTCAAATCACTAGTCTTTAAAAGCATCACTTAACCCTAATTCTCAAAAGAAGAGAGAGAAAGTGACGTCCTAAAAACACCAAGCTAAGATGTGAGGTTCCACCTAAAACTAAGTGAGATTTAGGGATTTCTAAGAGAGAAAACGTGAGAATAGTAGGCTGGTCTATTGAGTGATCATCGTGGTGCTTTTCTTCTCACAGTTTCCTCATCCGATTGACAAAAAAGTGAATCGTTTTTATTCTTTTCTGCTAGTACACGTTCTGTTTAATATGTGTGTTAGTGTTGTAGAGGAATCACGTTTGGGATTCTAAAATGGTGTCATAAAGGTCATCTCGGAGTATTCTGAGATGGTAGAAACTTGGTGATTTGCCCACATACCGTACTGCTTGCAAGAGGAAGAATAAAGGTATGATTTTTCTTTGCAAGATTCAATTTTTATGTTACCTAGTTCTAAACCGATTGCATATGACATGTTTTAAAATGATTTTATGTCGATCCTTGGTTGTTTTTTACGTGTTTTAATGTTTTATTCCACTTCCATTAGCTGTAATACACGTAGGAAACCCAACAGTGGTGTACCTCAACTTCTGTTTTGGTGTGCACCTCATCCGGTTGAAGATCCTCTCAGTGTGTCGGAGCCATTTCTCTGCCTTTGTCAAGTCATTATTTAACATTCCCATCCTCAAAACCCTAATATTAAGTTTAATAAGTAAAATGATTAATATGATTTGGTAATAATTAGTAAATTTACTAATGAAATGAGGTAAAATGTAAGTTTATTAGGAATATTGGTTAAGTTATGAGTCATACAGATTAAGGATACGACCGAATGAAGTTTGGATGTGAAATTGATGAGAAAATGGTTGAACAGCGCACTGGGTGTGTTGTCAACACGTGGGGCGTGTTGCCTGGAAAATGAAGAGGACGATCATGCTAAAAATAAGTCAAAACGTGCTCTCAATGATGGGCACGGTCATGCTGAGGTTGGCACTATTTTGAAATGTTGAAAAAACTAAGTGACACATGAAAAAAGAGTTTGGCACAGGGCGTGCTAAGCATGGCACGATCGTGCTGAGCCAATTTAGAATATATATACCTTTCATTTTGACTTGAAACATTCACTGAAGCATAGAAATAAACTAAAGAGAAAGCTAGGGCTTCAGAAAAGGAGAGGAAAAGAGAAAAGGATTCAAAAAATAGGTATTATATATAGAATTGATCATAGAATCGAGATAGGAATTGATTAGTATAGTTAGAAGAAAAAAATTCAGAGCTAACAGCGAGTATTTATGGAGTTTTCACTCTTAAGGGTTATAGGAAAAGAGTTTAAACTAAGAATCGTTTGTGATTAATGCTATATGGAGTTAATTGGATCGAATGGGAACATGCATATCGATATATATATTGTTACTTGAATTTTATAGCAAATTCGTATATGTAATTATAGGACGTCAAAGTAGGCTAGCCGGACAGGACACGAGTACCCGTCATTCCGAGTATTTTAGCTAGCAGGTGAGTAGTCTAACTCACTTAAAATATAAATTAATATGCGAATTGATTTGCTTGATCGTATTTTGATAGTTGATAGTAAATGTGAATTGGAATAAATGGTAAAATGTGAATATGACATGAAAATGGAAATGAATGCAATTATATGATCGAAATGCAAATAGATACATACAATACGAAGATGCAAACTGGTAAGTTACGCTATTCATATGACACGGTTGTGTGATGCGATATACGATTTACGTGATATGACATGGTACCTGATATGGTACTTGATATGATATGGCACTGGATATGATATGATATTAGTAGTGTTTGGATTGGTGATATATGATCAATCATGGAGAGGAAGATTACAGATTACAGTTACAGTTATATGTCGTTTTACGTTGTGTGATGAAATCACAGAATTATTATACGAGATTCATCTTGTACGCCCTGGAAATCGTTAGAATTAATCTATATTCCATATAGATTAAAAACAGAATTGAATTAGATAGAAATTGGAAAAGTGCAAAAAACAGAAGATGAGCACGGTCTGGAACACGATCGTGCTAGAGGGCGTGCTCATCATTCTGGAAATTGATCAACATGATCTCGCACAAAACTTGATTGGAGCTTGTGCTGAAAACCACGGCACGACCATGAGCACGACCCGTGCTGGAGGTCGTATCGACTGGGATTGTTTTAATAAGAACACCAACTGATTACTTTTTTATTGCCTACCAGAACAAAAACTTGACAAAACTTACGAGAAACCCTAGAAAAACCTTGTTGAAGTGCTTGAGAGCAGGAGGAAGTGATTCTTTGCAAAATTGAAGTGAGAAACCCATTAAGGTAAGAAGTCACAACTTGGTTTGACTAAACTTATGAGTTCTAAGTTTTTAATTTTTGGAAATGATAGAAAGAAACAGTTTTTAATTGTTGATTGAGGTTAGCTAACTGAAATTGAGTTAGTTAAACTTATGTTGATGTTTTAGTATGCTTAAAAGGAGATTAGAATGAAAGTATGGGATTTTGGCAGTTAGGAAAGTTATTGAGAATTGGATTTATAAAGGCTGAAATTGAGTTCTATAGTTATGAGATGAGTTTATTAACAGCCTTGTATGATTATTACGTATAGGAAACGAATTGAGGACATTGGATCGAAGTTGAGCCCAGAGTCGACTTCGCGACTTTTATGAGGTAAGTGTTGTTTATACTTACCATTGTAGGTCTTACATATATATGGTTTATTCATACTTGAAATTGATGCAAATGAGTTAAGATGGTAGCAAAAATGAGTCCTAAAAGGATTTATTTGACTTGATTGCCTTGCTTCAGTCTAAATGTGTTTTGGATGCTAGTACGATCTTATGATCTTGAGAGTTTTTATGTTATTGATTATATGTTTGCGTATAATCTGAATGGAATGGATTGATGATAGGATTGTGTTTTGTATCCTTATGAGATGATAAGTAAGATGTATGTTCTTTATTGGCTTATGCTTTTAGTGTTCATATGTGTTATTCTTATAAACTATTGATGATATGGAAAGCATGTAATTTGCTTGATGAACATACATATGATTTGATTGAGTGGCCTTATGAATGCATTATTACATTCATGTGTTGCATTTCATTGTGTGACACGTGTCCAATAACCTAGGCTGAGTTTGAGGATGATTCCGAGAGAGATCTTAATGCCGGTCTGGGACCGATGATATTCTGAGCTGGGCTTGATGCCGAACTGGGTTCGATGTCGGTCTGGGACTGAGGGAAAAATGAAAAGAAAAGAAAAAGAAAAAGAAAAGAAAAAGAGAAAAGAAAGAACTACCCCGGGGCATATTGTATGCGATTGCATTTGTATTGCACTTTCATTGCATAAATGCATTCATATGAGTTTGATGACATGGCATGAGATTATACGTTGAGTTGATGATAATGAATTTGATGAGCATTATTATTGTTATGGCTGATGTGATATTAAGATTGAATGTTTGTGATTATACTTTGTGCATATATGTTACGAATTGGAAATAAGAGTAAGTTGTGTGAGTGATGTTGTGTTGTTTTAGAATATTCTTTACTGCAGATATGGTATCTGCAATGTAAGAATTATGGGATGGTTAATATGATGTTGATTGTTGTTGTGTTGTGTAAAAATCAGAAATGAATTGCATATTTCTAAGAGAAAATTAGGAAATTTTTTTCTTGGAAGAATATTTCCTTCAAAACAAACATAGCCTAAATCCTAAACTCCAGAAGAAAACAACTAATGCAGTACTGTCAGGGAAAGCGGCCGCCCCCCTTGTCATCGGAAATATAGGATAACGCTCCCCCTTCTCGGAGGAGAAAGGAGCAATGGTTATGGAAGTTTAGTGGCCGATGGTAGGAAGTAGGGTTAGTTTCAGGAAGATGATAAGTTTGGTTGAGGAAGTTAGGATGTAAATGGGCTTTTGATTGTTGTTGTGGGCTTAGTATTTAAAAAGAGAAGAATGCTAAATTGATTGACTGAAAGTTAATGATGTGTAAACCAGAAAAAGAAACTTGCGATAAAATAATCTGCAGAGCCAACAAATCTAATTAATTAATTAACTAATTTGTTTAACCAAAAAACAGATGATTAAGGGCATAAAAATAATTAAAAGAAATACATTTTTAACTCTTATCCAATGAATTTTAACTTTTTTTTAGTTAGGACGTGGTATTTTTTCTTAAATGGATTGTATTAAATTAATTATCTTATAAATTGTTTGTTTAGGTCAATGATAATTTTAATTTATCGTCTTTCAAATTATGAATAGGTATGGCCCTTTGTTCAGTATTTATAATTTAAAAAATTTAATAATTTATTTTTATTATTACATAAATAATAAAAGAAATGACATGGTTTTGATAAACGCGATAATTTTTTAAAGAGAAATGACTTTAGTTGATGTATTATTGTTATTAGTCGTTTATTATGTATTAATTTATTAAGACTAACTAGTAGATGCACGATGCTCAGGTTGTTATATATTAAGATAACAATAATTTTATTAATCTATACAAATTACTAAATATTTTCTTTTTTTTTTTGCTTTGTTTGTGTTATTAAGTTTCGTTTATATGAATTGCCAAATATCGAAATTACCCACAACTAATTCTGTTTTAGTATAATATATAGATATAGATTACTTTATATATATATATATATATATATTATATGTATCGGAATTATTTAACCAATATATTTAACATGTCGCCCCGGGTGATTCCACTGAACAGCCGAGCCCAACTTCAAGGATTGAGAGTAAGCACTTCTTCATATTTGGCTCCTTCTGTCTATGGTTTTCATTCTTGATCATTTCTTTCTCTGTTACTCTGTTGTTTTCACTCAATTCAACAATGGCTTCTATTGCTGCATCTTGTGGAACAAGTGATGGGTCAATAACCTGAAAAAGACTTGTAGGTAATGCTTCCTTGACAAAGTCATGGAGATTGAGACCATCATTGAACATGTCATCTGTTGGTCTTCTTCCAGAGAACATCTCTAATAAAAGAATCCCATAGCTGTATACATCCCCTTCTTTTGATGTAGCAGCTCCAATTCCATACTCTACAATTTGTAAACATTTGGTTGAGTTAACAATCAAAACTGATTATATTTTTCGTTATAATTATACATGGATTTTAAGAAAAAAAAACGCAAAATTTACCTGGAGCAGCATATCCCACGGTTCCTTTCACTCCAGTTGTGCTTGTTTGACTCTGAGATGCATCATTGTTGCTTGAAAACAGCCTTGACAGGCCAAAATCACTTAATTGTGCAACCATGCCATCATTGAGAAGAATATTGCTGGGCTTCACGTCACAATGGACAATTGATGTTTCAGACAGGACATGAAGGTACTCCAATGCGGACGCAACATCAACTGCAATATTCAATCTTTGAAGAACACTTAGATTGCTTGAATTGTTGTCTCTTGAATGCAACCGCTCATCCAAATTTCCGTTTTCCATGTATTCGTAAACTAAAGCTTTGAATTCATTGCCTTTGTAGTCAATGGAGGAGCAGTAAGTTAATACTTTAACAAGATTTCTGTGTCTGATATTCCTTAAAGCCTTACACTCGACCTCAAAACTTTTTGTGGCCCCTTTCTTCTCAAGATTGAGAACCTTCACAGCTACAGGCTTTTGCACTTGAACAAGACAACCTTTATATACTGTGCTAAAACCTCCGTATCCAATTACGTTTTCTAGAGAGAACCCACCAGTTGCTTTGTAGAGGTCTCCATATGATACCTTTATCAATTGTTCTTCCAAGGAGAATGCAGGTGGAGGTGGTGCTTTCCTCTTTGAGGTTCTCTTCCAACAAAGGTAAAGAAAAATTGACGTCAAGAGAATCGAAACAACCACGGAAACAACTATAATTGCCATCTTGAATTTCGATGATTTGTCTTTCTGCATTGCTTTGGAAGGACAATTTGGTAGTCGAAGCTCAGGGATACCACCACAAAGATTGTTATTCCCTCGCAATGATACTTCGCTAGCATTTTCAAAGACTCCTCCAGTTGGTACCTCACCTTGGAAATTGTTGAAGGATAAATTCAAGTATTTTAAGAAAGGAATGTCTCGAAGATCTTTTAGAATTTGTCCTGATAAGTTGTTTCTCGAAAGATCTAAATAAAGAAGGCCTCTCAGGGAATTTAAAGATGAAGGAAAAGAACCTTCAAATGAATTTCCTTCTAGATATAAGTATTCCAAACTCACACTCTCCGATGCTTTCAGGAATTTCACCAGACAGGTTATTTTCTGCGACATAAAGTCTATGTAAATTTTGTAGCTTCCCAACTTCAGGAGGAAGGTTGCCAGACAACATGTTTTTCCCTAAACCTAGTGTATCTGATAATGAAGGAAGAAGCAGAATTTGTGGTGGTATTTCTCCACTCAGACGATTTGTGGGAAGATCAAGGGAGCTCAACATTTGGCAGTTTCCAATGCTTGAAGGGATGTTTCCTTCCAATTCATTGTCATATAAGTATAGACCACTCAAGTGTGTAAGGTTCCCTAAAGAGGATGGAATCTGACCTGAAAATCTATTTTCTGTTAGACTCAACGCTTGTAGTTGTTGAAACTTTCCGAAGTATGAAGGAATGGATCCTGTGAACAAGTTGTTTGCAAAGGAGAGACCAACTAAGCTAACAAGATTGTCCAAGCTAGACGGGATAGTTCCTGAGATTTGATTGCTTCCAAAGTACAAATATTGGAGCTGAGTCGATAAATTGGCTACAGAATTCGGTAAAGTACCTCCAAAATAATTAGCCCAAATGATCAACCTATTCAAATTGCTGCAGTTTGTCAATGATGTAATGAATGCCAAATCACCTGTTGAATTACTTCCTAAATTATTGTTGCCAAGATTTAGCCGTGAAAGGTTTTTCAATTTTCCCAGATTAGTTGGAACTTGCCCCACAAATTCGTTTTCTGGTATGTCAATTCCTTCCAATTGAGAGCAATTGGAGATCGACTTTGGTATGTTTCCTGAGAATCTATTGGCACCAATGGCAAAAGACTGAAGATTTGGGAGTGCAAGATCTATATTGTCAGGAAGAGTCCCGTGAAATTTATTTTGTGCCAGTAAAATGATAGAAAGAGAAGAAATGTTAAAAATGGAAGGAGGAAACAAACCAGAAAAATTATTCGCATTCAGTTGAAGGTTAGTCAAGTTTGTTAATCTGCCCATATCTTCAAGAACTCTTCCTTCCATGTTGTTATATGCAACAGAAAAGATGCTTAGTGATGAAATATTACTAATGGAAGATGGGATTTCACCTCTAAGATTGTTTCCCCAAAGGTAAAACAGTTGAAGACTTTTTAAAGAACCAATCTCTACGGGAATTGTTCCAACAATCTCATTATTTCCCAAATGTAAACTTCTGAGCTAAGAGCAGTTGGCAATACTTGCAGGAATTTCTCCTCCAATTGTGTTGTTATTCAGAACTAACCTTTGCAGCCGAAATAACCGGTGGACTTCTAAAGGGATGCCACCACGTAAACTATTGTTTCGGAGATCAACCACCTTCAGAAAACTCAGGTTGCCGATGTATGGCGAGATAGAACCGATCAAATTTTGGCCAGATAACACCATAGATGTGACTCTGAGATGGCGAGAACTGCAACTGACTCCAAACCAATTGCAAAACGGAATTGAATCATTCCATGAGTTTAAGATTCCATATTGATGGTTGGTTATACTTTCTTTGAACTTGAGCAGTGCAAGGTAGTCCGTATCATTTCCTAAAGCAGTGGCTTGCAGCCAGAGCAAATTGCCATAAATTAAAAGATAAGGTAAGGGATGAAACTTCATTTCTATGCGTGGTAGAATAATGGTGTGATATACCACAAGCTGTGGCAGTTTGAAATATATAATAAACTGCTGGTGAATCACTGACTCGCAGTGCGAATAATGATAAAATAGCTATTCTAAGTTGTGGTGAGTCGACACGTTGATTTGATCTACTTGAAATGAAGAACGTCGACTCAAAAAACATTATAATATGCTCGGATTTCTTCTGCGTAGACTTTACCGATTAACTTCTCCAAAGATGTGTCATACTCCAAGGACCATGTTCGGATAAAAGGAAAAAACAAAATATTAAAAATAATATTTCAACTTAACATCGTTGATGAGTAGTATTTCAACTTTGAAGGTCATTTCTTAATGGACTATTGTAAGGTTCTGGTGGAATTCGGACTTCTCTGGAATAGTGTTTGACTTGGCATGGTTGATTTTGACATTGTGGTAGTTGGTTTTTGGAGGAAATCTAAATTTATGATTCATAACTTACCATTTTGACTTGGTTTTTTTCTTTCAGTTTATAATTTATTTATAAAGAATTAGAGTTTATTCTTTTTTTACTTTCATCTCATTCATTTTTAGAGCATTGTAGCTTCTTTTATTTACTGCTTTTACTATTTCATTTATTTTCTCACATTACCTTCATACTTTCAATTCAATAGTTAGTAGACTCGTAGTTAGCTTAATATTAGATCTTTCGAAAGTCCTCAATCATTAGACAATACAAAACCCACCAATCGAATTAAATTTCTTCATCCTAAATGCGACACGTATTAACAAACGAAAAGTAGTGCAATACTAGTGTTTTTGTTGATTGGTAAATATATTGTCTTCAGCATAAAATTTACTCATCAATCTATACTACTAAAGCTAAAGGAGAGCTCAAAAAGTTGACATTTGGCTCATCTATTGATTGACACTTGGCATAAAAATAAATATATTATGTTATTTGCAATTAAATTTATTAAATTGTTACAATTCAAGTAAAATCCGACACAATGCAAATTCAAATT
>CANYCX010034489.1:0-15259 GCA_948193385.1 Breynia disticha f. nivosa
TTCTAAACTAAAATGTAATCAACTGCTTCCTCCTGCAAAATAAGACATAATATAAGTAATAACATATTTCTTTTCACCAAAGTATATAGAAAACTTATCAACAATAGGTGCAAAAATATGTTAAAATATGTTATTATCAACGAACACTAGCATTAAGTGCACAACGAGCTTCTTGTCAAAAAAACCGCAGCATCATCCGACACAGGTTGGTTCAATGGTCAAGGCCTCGGACATTTTGTGTCCTAACCGCGTCCTTGGTGTGTAATATGTGATATGATGTGTACGATGATCCAAGATTCCCACATTTTTTGATTACGATATTTCATTTTTCCTTCTCATCATTTCCATTAAACTATTACACAATACTCAAATCAACTATTTTGATTTAGCCATGAACAATTACCTAAATTGGTATTTTGATGTCAATTCTCGATGACGATAAAATGAACGAGACTATATAAGCATGCTCATCCGCCCCTCGTCCCCATTTCGTTCTCGTAAGAACGAAGTTACATGAAACATATACATCAATCCTTAAAAAACGAAGCTACAGCCTTTTCCTAAAAAGTTGCAGGCTTACATGTTCTTCACTTTATTTTTTCAGGAACTGATTTTTTATAAATGTTTCAGGCTTTATTTACCATCATTTCCTCAACATAGATAAAGTCTGAGAGCATGAAAGTGAGCAATCTCATCCTTCCAAAGGCAAAAACTTTACAAAGAAAAGGCTGGAAGTGATCCAAACCCAATTACAGGCTGTAATTTACAGCAATGAACTACTCTGTTTTCAACAATCAGAATGGCCTCGAACTCAACCGCAAATTTGAAACTAATTGACTTGTATAAGAATCACAACTTATATTATTATAAACAACTCGATACTCTTATACTTCTATGATGTGATATATATTCCCGAATTTACCTTTTGACACTCTGGTACCAATGAGAAGCAAGTTCAGCCATAATTTAAGCCATTTTCCAAAGTATAATTGCAGTAATAAGAATGATTGATGTCACAAAATGACCCACTCTTGCCATCTGCATAGTCTCCTGATATACACATTAAAGTTTGTAAGTGAATGATTGGTTTCACTAAGATGACACATTTAATTGATAAATGCAATCATTAAAAAGGGTAAAAACAGCAAAAAGAAAATTTTCTTTTCCTCACTTTAATAATCTTTTTGCTGATTCTGACTCAGCATCGACATGCAGAAACATGTTTGCTTGATTGAGGGCGAGGGGCGCGGCAGCCCCCTTGCCGTGCCTATTTTCATTGTCCTGCTTTTCTTACCGATTATTTTTATGCAGTACCGCCTTTTTACCGTGTTTTTTCTTGTATGCAAAAGACAAGGTACGTATTGGCAGTTCTGAAGTCTTCTCCAGAACATGTTTCTGTCCATAGTTAATTCAAAGATCAGACATGGCAGAATTTTCATCCAAGAATTACAAGAGGACTCATACCTGTCGATTTAAGAACCTTTCAAGAGAGAGAGTTTATGGTATCCTATTATCTGTTGTACAGAACAAGTGCAGCATTGCTGGAACTGATCAGAGCCCATCATGTGAGAAATGTCAGGAGAGATTTAACATAATTTTAGTTCCAGAGAAATTATTGGTATAATGATTCATTTCCTTTATGATCATGAATTTGTACGTTCTACTTTAATTGGTTGTTGCAACTTTCAGATCCATTTGATGAAAAACATGTACTATAAAACACTGATTTTTATGAAACATGAACTTTAGAAGTCTTCAATGGCTTCTAGCACATGCCATGAGAAGTAATGTTTTGGACAGATTGAACAAACAAATCTTATTTCTTATCAGAACCATCTTCATACTATTATTTCTTATCAGATCTCTTAGTATTTAGATGTATATTAATCGAGATTCAAAACTAGTAACTTGTGCAACAACACGGTTCATATCAGTTGAAAATATATCAGAAAATTGAAAAAGATTTTAAATTCTGCTACGTCCACCGAACCAAACCGATGAACCAAACCGAACTGAGTTGAATTTGGATTTTTTCGGTTTGATTGTTCGGTCAAATCGAACAAACCGATTACCTCAGTTCTGTTTGTTCGATTTACACTAACTCTTCGATTTGTTCGGTTTGTTAGTCGGTCTAACCGAATGCCCATTCAGTTGCGATCATTAAAGAGATGCTTCCTCAAAAAAACTGAGGCTAAACCACACCAGATCCAGAATATGCATAATTTCTAAACAAGCCTAAAGTCTTAAATGGCATAGACTTTCTTATACTCATTATCCAAGAAATCAGAATCTGCCATAACTGATATCGACTCTGATCTACTCATCGATGATCTCCTAATCTTCCTTTGCTTGGAGGCCTCAATTCTCTGCAGAATCACCCAATAACACATTGTTCCAATTGTTGCTGTCATAATCACTGTTCCTATTCCTGTAACCCAAACTGCTAACCATGTTTCATGGCTTCCCACAACAACATAAGCTAATGCAAGAAATGCAACTGATATGAGCGCACATGCCAGCCACATTAGCTTGTTAATCACTGACATGAGTTGCTTTTTCGCCTTTCTTTCTATGACTACAACAGAAGTTTGAACAACCACGACTGCCAAGGAAATGAAGAGTGCAATTGAGTCGAATATGATGAAAACCATGAACTCAGGTCTCGAAGCAATTCTTGCTTCTCCAACAGATTCTCCTGGATCTTCGACGTACTGGCCTGGAACTTGGTATATGGCAGCAAAAGCAACAGTTGCAATTAGTACAGCGACTACTGTGGTGGAGTTGATTGCATTGTTAAGTCCTTCTGTGTGCATTTTATTGAGGCGTTTAGCTATGCCCTGAACATGTTTTCGAGTCTGCCTTGTTGTCTGAATTTGACTGTGAACTTCATGCTTTATGTCACTGACAGTTTGCTTCAGTAATCGGGCAGTTTTTGTTGAAGTTGGGGTCAAGGATTTGGCTGATTGGACTCCATTTTCTTCCAGGATGGATGCAAGTTCAGAAAGGCCATTCTTCTCAGCAATGTCGAATGCAGTTTCTCCGGACCTATTTGTGACTAATTTGTCAAAACCTTTAATGTCAAGTAGCCTTCTAACAATCTGCAAAATAGCATCGTTTATAAGCGTTTACTTGTTTAAACAAACTTGAATGACCGATCTAAATGTCAGTGGATCATGACAACAAGACGACTCTGTCACGAATTACCTCAGTCCTATGCTTGCGAACAGCGATGTGCAAGGCTGTATTGCCTTTGTTATCCACCATGTTTATCAAACAAGGATCCGATAAGATCAGCACATTAACCAACTCAACATTCTGTCCTTTAACTGCCATATGAAGAGCAGTCTGGCCTTTTTTATCCGTTCTTGTTGCAATTGCAGGTTCTTTACTCAGAAGAGCCTTGAGAATTTCCACATGACCGTTCCTTGCCGATGAATGTAGCGCGGTTTTGCCATTGCTTTTCGCTATGGTTGCCAAGTTGCTCCCATTCTCCAGCAGCAAATTCACTACCTCTACATGCCCTTGTGAGGCTGCAGTGTGCAAAGCTGTTGTGTTTGATGAATCAGAAGTCACTGATAGCTCCAGATTTGCCTCCATGAGAACCTTCACAGTTTCTGCCACACAAAAACCATCAATTCCTTGACCTTCATTAACTATTACAAATTCAAATTGGTGACCAATTTCCACAAATTAAGCAACTTTGATTCCTAGAATAAAATTGAAGACGGTGACTTACCAAGGTCACCTTGCTTTGCAGCTATATGGAAGGCATCATAACCATTTCTTGCTTTGAGACCAGCCACGTTTGTATCATAAAACTGTATCAATTCCTTCACTAAATCAACATAACCACTTTCTGCTGCCACATACAAAGCAGTTTCTCCGGACTGGTTCTGCTTTGATAACATCTCTTCCAACTCCATTTCTCCTTTACACTCACCTATGATCTCCATAGCCAATCCCTTATCTCCTGCCCTCACCGCAGCGTGAAAGGGCGAGTCATCTCGTTTCCCTGTTGCCTGTTTCGTCATCTTCCTCTGCATCTTCTCCATTTAAACACAAAAAGGTCTTAAACCTTTCTTCAACTCGTTCAAGTTTCTGATTGTTTTTCAATCAGGATTTTCAAGAACTCACCAGAGTTGTTCTCGATCAAATAACACTAAAGCAAACAAATTTACCAAAACAGACAGAGTCACAAGAAGAATCACGTGGGGGAATCTAGGAGGTTGGTTCAATAGTATGCATATCCTGATCATGAAATATTATAATCAGACACAACTGACATGAATATGATACTCTCTGCCGGCTGTTTCAGAAGCTGAGATAATATCTATCTAGCTATGTACTGTTCATATTGGCTGAGCTAAGAGTACACGTGAGTTTCAGAGAGTGAAGAAAATCAGAGCTTGAAAATGGACTGAAATTGAGTCTTGAAGAAGAGAAAGGTTGCATACAGTAAAAGTAAGGTTGACTTTTAAGAGTGAGGAAGACGACTTCTATAGCAGTTGGAGGTATGATAGTTACGTGGTGTTGATTAATTTAATTTTTTTTTCTTAATCACCCGTTATTTTATCTTCGATGAGGACTAATAATTAGAAAGCCTAATGAATTTTTAAAGAGCAATTTTGTATATTTCAGACTCCAAAATTACTAATAATTAGAAAATAAGATGTTTAAAATCTAATCTGGAGTAATATTTAGCATAATACGTTGAATTTATAATATAGTTGTCAAAAATACTGTTGGAGTGGAGGAAAATAAATTGGACTGAGACAAGTGGAAGAGTCAAAATTGCCGACAGACGAATTTCACAGTGACAGATTACTTATTTATTCATTTTGAGTTCACACATATTCGGTTGAGTAAATTCATTATATGTAGAATTTAGAGAAACAAAGTTTCTAAGTTCTAGATGTGGCTACATCTCCCTTAGCCAAAAAAAAATTTTTTTGTAGTATTTGATTGAAGAAATATTATCAGAACTGAACCGATCATATTAAGAATGCTGTAAGATGTTATCACAGCAACACAAACTCAAGAGAAAGAGACCAGAAATCCAAATGATTGTAATCGATATTGACATTGGAAAACATTTTACAAATTAAGTTCCTCTGACATGCCACTAGCTTTTCTTTTGCTTTGTGGTATCAGTATATGCATATAAGTTGTGAAATAAATTACCAGAGAACACTGAACTGGGAAGAACATCAGATTGCATAAATCGGATTCACTTCAGAATCTGTCTCTGAATGATGCCAAGAACTGTTTGCTGTACTCCTCCTGGAATGCTTCTCTTTCTTTCTCACTTTCCTGAATCTTCTTGATTTCATCACGTAATATGTCATTGCACTGAGAATTCCTGCCATTATAACTCCTCCAATGACTGTAACAAGGATTGCAGCCCACCTGTTATGCCTTCCGACTACTATATAAGAAGAAGAAATAAATGCAACTGTGGTGCATACGGAGGCCAGCCACATTAGCTTGTTGATAACCTCCACAACCCGCCTTTCAGATTTTGTTTCGCCCCTTACAATTGTGATTTGCACCACCACAACTGCCAGTGATGTGAAGAGTGCAATTGCATTGAATATAAAGAAGATTTTGAATGAAACATGGCTCACGACCACCGCCACTCCTCGCTCATCGTCGCCGCCAGGGACAGTGAATATGGCTGCAAATGCAACTGTTGCGAAGAGCACTGCAACAACTGTTACAGAATTGGTGGCGTTGTTGATTCCTTCGCGGTGTAGCCTGCGCAGCTCCTTGGCAATACCACTCACGTTTTTGTTGGTTTTCCGAGTTTGTTCAAGTTGGATATGGACATCTTTCTTGATCTGTGTGACAGTTTTCCGAAGCTCATCTCGTGGCTGGTTCAATTCATTTGCTTTGACAGCACCACGGCGGGTTAAACAGTCTCTTATATCTGCAGTTTCTTCGGAGAGGTTCAGCCCTTCTGCTATGTCAAGGGCAGTTTTATGGTCTCTTGTCAGGGCATTAACATTGGTATCCGGAAGAAGCAACAACTCATTCACTATCTGCAATACAGAACAAGAGAAATCTTCATTCCACTACATAAGATCAGTGATATCTTTTAGTTGAAAGCACCAAATTGGTTATAAAATTTCCATATCTTGCATACCTCTACTCGCTTTTTCCTGGTAGCCACATGTAATGCTGTATTTCCAAACTTGTCAGGAAGCATAACAATAGCAGCATCAGCCTGAAGAAGCAATCTCACCACCTCAGAGCTCACCCCTTTAACAGCCATATGCAATGCAGTCTGCCCTTTCTTATCAGTTCTACGAGCCAGTTGCGGATCCTTGTCAAGCAATGCCTTCACAATCTCAACATGCCCTTGCCGCGCAGCAAGATGCAGTGCGTTTTTCCCATTGGATCGCGGAATCTCCAGCAAGCCAGAATCCTTTGATAGCAGTTCATGAACAACCGCGGCGTGTCCTTTTGTTGCAGCAGATACAAGGGGAGTTGCATTTGATTGGCCAACTGTTTTGATTAACGTGGGCTCGTGTTCTAACAGAACCTGGACAATGGCTGCACTCAGATATGTATAGTTATTTTGCTGCAAGTTCTGTCTAAATAGCTGTATTTCTATCAAACCAAGGGGCATATAAAGAAGTAGAACAGTATTAGCAGAGTTATGAACAACTAAATTATTACCTTGATGACCTTGACTTGCAGCAATATGCAAAGCATCAAACCCAGAACGATTCTTCAGTGAGATAGCCTCTTTAGTACTATACTGCAACAGCTCCTTCACAACCTCTAGGTGCCCTTTCTCGGCCGCCGTAAACAATGCTGTCTCTCCCAATTCATTCACTTCATTCACCACAGCGGACCTTATCTCCTCCACCTAATCACACACACACAATTCATTCAAAATGCATCCTAGTTTCATCTACAAATCAAACTCTCAATCTCTTAACTCTAACAACGACTCTACATGCTCTCAAAACTTTGCAATTTGACTCACCTCTGCATCAAAATCAGCACCACTGAGCGTCCTTGTCATCTGCTCATCAATTTCGCCCATGATTTGCCTCACGGCAGCCAAGTCTCCACGTTGCGCAGCCAAGTGAAGCTCGGTGTCATTGTGGCGGCCGGTGACTTGTTTAACATACTTTTTCTTATCAGCCCTTTTAAGGGAGTTGGAAAGAACAAGAGACTTGCTTGAATTTGACACAAGAAGTGCCTTGCCTGAATTGGACAGCACCAAAGTCGCCTTAGGCGTAGAAACCGGAGACGGTGATGGAGAAGGAAACGTTGATGGTTCCGAGACATAATTCGAACTCCACATTAGTTCTTTCTCCAATTCTCTTCTCTCGCCTATTCACGGTGCAATATCAAAACAATCAAAACCAAGGAAATTCTACATTTTTAATCCGCAAAACGACTACACATCAAAACATTTACGTCTTCATATTTTCTTGCATGAAATGATCAAAATATTACGTTCAAGACCAAATCTTTTCGACCAAAACAACGAAAGAAAAATTACTCACCTTCATCCATGATGAGACCAATCTGGAATATTATGAGTCTTATGCTCCTAAGCAATCATTCTTTATGGTAAAAAACAAGGGAAGAAATAAATGTGATGTCACGTTAGAAGGGATAGTCAAGATGAATGTTTCTAGGAAGGTGGTAAGGGAAGACTATCGATTTGTGTGGGAAGAGCTGTGGAAGTTTAGAGATGGTTTTGTGGAAAAAACCAAAAAGAGAGGTCGCCGCCGGGCCTACAGGTTTGACCACCGGGAGGATCCAATCGGATTTGCGGGGTTTTTTAAGTTTCAAAAGGTTGTTATGTTGGTTATTAACCTTCTGTTATTACCTTAATTCAGAAATTAATCCATGCGTTAATCTTTCATGTCAGAGGAGAGTTTGATATTTTTGTTTTGGTCATAAACTACTCTTGAAAAACCACGAAGAGCGTAGATCAACTGGCGTGGAGTTGTTCTAGCTTAACCAGAGATTTCGAGTTCGAGTTCTGGGTACGCAGCTGCGTTAAAATTTGGTTGGGAGAACTTTGCCGCCCTTGAGGTCCTGCCCAGCTCGAACAAGGATTAGTCTGAGGTGCCCAGGATATAGGGGTGATCGTGGTACCATTCGGATCGGGGATTTTAAAATCTCCGTCTCATCCCAAATATTGGGGGTTTTTAAAATTCAAGATTCATCCTCATCCCGTAATTATAAATTTCCAGATTCATCCCGTCCCAAAGTTTCGGAACTAACGGTTCGGGATTTCGGGGATTCGTGACATGACACTCATCATTCATATGTACTAAATTTCTTTAGTATGTTCGAATAATTGAGTTTGAAATAAAAATATAGTAACTCTTGTAAATATAATATAAATGTTTACATATAACAAATGACAATTTTTTGGTAATTCAAAATCTAACATCAAATAAAAAAGTTCTTATATATAAAATATCAACATTCACAAAATAAAAAAATACAAAAATGAAATTTTTTTTGCGATTCAAAACATAATCATCAAATAAGAAAGTTTTTATGTCTAAAAGAATAATTTTTTTCGTTTATCATCCATTGAACATGTAAAAAATCAACAATGAAAATACCAATTTTGAATTAAAGTATATTGTAAAATAAATAATATCTAATTTATTTTAAAATTAAAATTACACTTGCATAATTAAAAATCTAAATTTTACCTAAGTTGATTAATTTTATAAATCTCAGCATCTTTTATCACATTTAAAAATGTTTATTGGAAATAAAATTTATTAATTGATAAAAAAAACACTTGAAGAAAAATATGATCAATTTTGAATTTGAAATTTTTAGTTATTAACATTGATTTCATATTTGAAATTTTTAATCGTGTCAGACTGGACTCTCGGTAAAGTCGATTCATCTGATTAACAAAGTTTTTACATTAACAAAGACTTGATTGAATGCTAACATCTGTAAATTAACATAAGGCAAGCTTGAAATTAATGTCATGTTAATACATTTATTTAAAAAAAAATTAAACGATGGTTACACTTTAAAGTCTCACATTATATTGTCAGTAATGTAGTTTATAAACTCGTTTGTGCATGAATTTATCACATAGAACTTTTCATGCATCTAAATGAATACAATCACATGATATTTAATCTCAACACTGCAACTTTCTAATTATCCACACGATACTTTTTAATTGAATAAGCAAAATAAAATAATTAATTAAATAATAAAATATTATTGTATTGAAATATCTTTAAGAGATTGCACTATGATTACTTATGCATTATGTACATTTATGTATATATCTTGTTTAAAAATTGTAGTTCAAATATTAATTATCATCAACTTATCACTTTTCTATAAAGAAAAGTTTATATACACATCTTATTACTAGTTATAAATAATTATTCGAAATAATAATAATTAAAAAAAATATATTTTAGATTTAATTCAAAATTTAATGATTAATTTTTCTACCTAAAATAAAATTATGAGCATTCACATATTGTTATACATTTAAATTTTAATTAAAAATATTGTATAATTATTTCATTTATTTTAAAAAATTAAATACATATACATGTTATTTTTCGATTCTTCAGTTCAGAACGGTTCGGTATAGTTCGGTACGGTTTTCGGTACGGTTATTCTCTAATATCCAGAACCGTCCCGTATAAAATTTTCAGAACGGTTCGATACGGGAAAGTCAAAGTCAACAGTTCTTTTTTCGGTTCGGTCCTATTCGGTTAAGTTTTTCGGTTTGGTTCGGAAATCTCTAAGATCTGTGCTCAGCCCTATCAGGATACCTCGTGGTTCAGAAAAAAAAACTTACTCTCGAATAGGCGATTTTGGATAATCGCTGGATTAAGAAACTAGTCATTAAGTTAAATATAAACGGTGATTATTATGTAATTTTATAATATTATTTTATTTAATGATTTATATGAATAAATTTGTATTAGAAATACGTAAATATTAATTAATTTAACACAAGTAAAATTAACTCTTAAATTAAAAATAATTTATATAAAAATAAAAAATTATCTATATATTTAGAGAATATATTTAAAACTGTTATCTATCTACTTGAGACAATGTGTAATAATTTTTAGATTTTTAGATTTTAACGCGTTAATTTTGTTTCAACTTGACAAAAATAAATGATATTGTTGTCATTAATATGGTGTTATATTAATATATTCTTCTTAAACTATTAAGAAAAAATTCAACATAAATTAGGAGTAAATACGCGTAAAAAATAAAACTAGAATCGGAACTTTTAATTTGGAATAATCGGTTCCAAAACAAAAATTTAATTACTAAAATCGGTTAATTAACAGTCCGGTTTCTAATTCTTAGAAATAATAAACTGCGACGTTTGTTTTAAATTAGTGGTTTAATTTACTTTTAGTGAAAAAATCGAACATGAATCAACAAACCTAAATTGACCCGAAACACCGATTCAAAAGCCGAAACCGAAACCAAATCCACCGCACCGTGTACTACATGGTCTTGGTTCATGTCTTTTCAGAACAGTGAAAAAATATAAAGTTATATCAACTTAAAAATTTTAAACTATGATCCAAATAAAGTTATCGATTGCCTAAATATATATAAACTAGTTTGATTGTCCGCGTGATGCGCGGCAGTAATATATATTTCTGAATAGTTGAATTAACTCATATAAACAGGTTCATAGATTTTACTATTAATATGAGAAGTTAATATGAAGAATTATAGGATTTTATTAAAAATATTGTTGATGAATTCCCTTGCAAAAATATAAATTAAAAAGTTGTTACAACATATAAATAATTTATTCAATGTCATTTATTCTTTGTGCTGACTTATGAGTATACTTTTGTCATTTATGAATATACTTTTGTCATTTTACTTAAATTATGTATTTTTTTGTTTAACAATAAATGAAATCAAAGAAAGTATATAGAACGTGTGGGTAAAATGAGCTTTTATGACTGTAACAATGCAATTTTTTTATTAAGACATGCATGTATTGTATTTTTTTTCTTATTGATAAGAAGTAATTTATTAAAAAGAAGACATTATATATGTATGCATATTTTTAAAACCTTCTCATCTTAAGATGCATGTATTTGTGATGAATAATCTCAAATGTTAGTTTTAAAGATGAATGTATTATAATAATTGAAGAACAATTTATTTTTAATCAACTATAGTAAGAAATTAAATTTATTTTATGACCAAAAACAAAGTATTTGTCAATAATTAGAAACATGACTATTGAAGTATATTGACAACTCTACATGTGATGATTAAAAATGCAACTCTTAATAACATTAGAAAAAAATAGCATGATGAATATTGTAATTATTATACAGATATGACAATTATTTGTATAGTTTCTATGTTATGATTGAATTTATAGAAAATTATTGTATTATAAAAGTGTGTGACCAGTATATAGTATTTAAATAATAATGTAGTAATTAAAAAAATAAATAATAACCCAATTATCACGTATCAAATAAGCTATTAATAGTAATTTTAAAAATAATTAGTGCATTAAAATTAATAAAATATTAATTATCATCGTTGGTATAATTTTTCGCCAAAGAACCACTAATATATTATAAGCTATACAAAATATGAGATCTGGTAGAATTTTAACATGACTTCCACTATAAAAATATAATTGCATAAATAATTCGTAATGAAAACTTAAAATTTAAATGACAATAAAATAAATTGTAAATCAACACGCTTCTAAATACATAAATATAATTTTCTATACATTCTTTTTAATTTAATAAATAACAAAATCATTAATATTTATACTACCAAATTCAATGAATTGTTAATAAAATTATTAATTAATGTGTCATTCATTTAATATTGTCAAAATGTAGGAATCATTGAACTGACACGTGGCAATTGTAGAGGATTTTAAGGAGTATTGTCAAAACCGTCTCTGTTTTTATATGTAGTATATAGATAAAAAAACATTAATATTATTAGTGGTTCAGAATTGACGATTCACGGTTTATTGTTCTTAACAACTGGAACCAGTCTGTAAGTTAGCCAATTCCGAAGGTTCGATTCACATTCCAGTTCTGAAACCGACAATTCAAATTTATAATGACTCGTCTATTTTATACGCGTGGTAAAAAATCACTCATTGATATCGTACTTTTCAAATCTGATGTAAGAGAGTACGATATTCTTAATTTATTAATTTTTATTTTGGAATTGAATTTTTCTTCTGCATAGTTCATTTGAATGACTGCTTTATTATCATTTCTTTTCCAATGTCATGACGTACTTTTCAAATGAAGTCACTAACAAGAAAGCAACTGGTCATCATTTTACTTCTCTCTTACACAATCTCTTCTTTTACAAATCTCATTATGATTTCCATGAACATGATTTAGCTTCCAAATTTCCAGGTTTTCAACATTCTCAGATTTTTTTTAGCAGATGGATTGTAAGTTTCAGGATGAGCAACTTGTAAACATGGCAGATCCTAGCGGCCATTAGGAAATCAGGGAAACGCCTAACAAGTTTCGCCTATCCTTATTTCCAGTGCTATAGATCAAGTTCATAGATTATAATCGTATCAGTAATTTTTTTATTAAATATCATTATCTATGATATAAACATTATAAAAATTTGATTTATGTAATTCTTATAGTAGTTAATTATGTAATCAGTAATCATATTATCTGTTACAAATTGGGAGTTGATGAAACTCCTACAAACTTGTTATCAAATGCAGCACTTTCTTATGAAAATATTTACTTTGGCATTTCCAATACATATCCGGGCGACGAATGGTAAAGAGCCGCCGCAAATTACAAGATATTAAGCAACAAAAGATTATTTCTACATTTTTTAAAAGCTTTCAGCTTCTCAACCACAAACGTCGCCTATGTGAAGACGACGTCGTGCTTGTAATAGACGACGAAGACGAAGGTCTCACTTGGTTTGGGGGAATTAGACAAGGGAAGTCTCACTTCTCAGGAAATTGAAAAAAAAGCCTCACTTGGTTAAAAAATAGAGACATACTTCCCAAGAACTTAATATCTCTACTTTCTGACTATTAGGGAACTCAATTACTGAGCTAAACCTAGGGAAGTCTAACTTCCTTAGGGAATTTAGTTTTCTATTCCAAAATTGCCCATATATTTTATATATAAATCCAATATTAGCCATTATTCTATTTAACAAAAACTTAACCCTTTTCTTTTACGTAAAGTTCTGTGAGCTTCAAGTTTCCTGCCCGTTTTATTTAACCAGGTAAGAGGCTTCTCAATTTTTTTCTAATTTCTTTTTATGAAGCTATTTTCTTTAAATAAATGTGTTGAATTAAATTTTTTTTTGCTTCATTCTCATAATGAGTCAACATGACCTCGTTCACAATCTCTCAGAATTTTATCATTCATGTAAAGTAATGTTCATATGAGATGCAGTGTTCAATATCAATAATTACCATGACTTGCACTTTGTTACAGTGATTTTTGATTATAAATGTTCCCAAACTATGATAAATTGGTTTTGTTGTTTTTTCATTATAAATCTCCTATGGGACAAGCTCATTGACTGCGGTTTGAATACTACAGTCATTTGCTGAAATGAAGTAGAAAGCTTGACATTGTACTCAGTTTGTATTTTAAAAAGTAATGACTGCATATTTATTTATTTTGTGATACTAACCAGAGTTCCTGCCAAGAAAGTTTGACATTGCACTAAGTTCTATATTGTTTATAATGCGCATTTTTTGGATTTGCTTAATTAGTAGTATTTAATTTTTTAAAATTATTTTTCAGAAAAAAAATGGCGAGACTTCCTTTACATGAAAAGAAGAAGATGGCTGCTTCTTGTATTGCTATATATTTTGACATGCTGATTATGTGTGTGGATATTATGAAAATGATAATAAATATTAGTTCTTCATATAATAGGGTACATAGACCACTGTCTTATAAGTATAAAGATTCTGCTCAGCAAAGATTAAATGTAAGAACTCTAAATATTAGATCAATTATTGGAGGTGATGATGCAGATTGTGTTGATAATTTAAGAATGAATAAGACATGTTTTTATAAATTATGTGATATGCTTAGGAATGTTGGTGGGTTAAAAGAAAATAGAAACATGAATTCGGAAGAAATGGTAGCTATATTTTTATAGATACTTTCACATGATACCAAACATACAAGAGTTAAATTATTTTTTAGGAGGAGTGGAGAGACTATATCTAGACATTTTCATAATGTGTTAAATGCGGTACTAAGATGTCACCATCTTCTTCTTAAAAAACCAGAACCTATTAGTGCGAACTCTACCGATGAGAAATGGAAGTGGTTTAAGGTTTGTCAATTTGAATTCCGATTGGAATTTTTAAATAGTCTAATAACAATTAATTATAACTAACAGATATAATTTTTTTAGAATTGTTTAGGTGCTTTAGATGGAACACATATAAAGGTTCGGGTTGGAGAACAAGATAAAAGTAGATACAGAAATAGGAAAGGAGATCTTTCAACTAATGTGTTAGCTGCTTGTTCACAAGATTTACAATTTATATATATATTACCTGGTTGGGAGGGATCAGCACATGATAATAGAATATTGAGAGATGCCCTTTCAAGATCAAATCCCTTAAAGGTTCCAAAAGGTATTTCATAAATTTATTTGGGTATGAATCATAAGAGCCTAGTGTTTTCATTTTAATAATATTGGTCAACTTTTTTTCTACTAGGATATTATTACCTATGTGATTCTAGCTATATGAATTCAAATGGTTTCTTAACTCCTTTTAGAGGTCAAAGATACCATTTGAATGAGTGGAGGAGGCATGGTAGTGAGCCCAGGACAGCCGAGGAATGCTACAACATGAGGCATTCTCGGGCAAGAAATACAATAGAAAGATGCTTTGGATTATTAAAACTAAGATGGGGTATTATGAGATGCACAACATGGTACTCAGTGAAGACTGTTTGTAGGATCATCTCAGCATGTGCATTATTACATAACTTTATTCGGATGAACATGCAAACCGATCCGATTGAATCACAATTAGATCAATTTCAACAAGATGAAGATAATGAAGATGCTTATGCTGGAGAGCTAATTGAGTATTTAGAAAGCACATCAGAATGGAACGATTTTAGGAAAAATTTAGCTATTGAAATTTTTCATGCATTTAGGCATAGATGAATGATTTGACTTCATATGATGTTCATTTGATTTGATTTATTTCTACTTTTCTTTAATTCAAGTGATATCT
>CANYCX010034563.1:0-11726 GCA_948193385.1 Breynia disticha f. nivosa
ATATTGTTAGTCCTAACTTAGCCGACAAATCTTTTTTTTTGGTATCGGTAACGAACAATTATTTTTTAGAACCATGCAATCTAGCTTAATGTAATTAGGTAGTGAGGCTAATATAACCTATTTTTGATACTTCGTTTGAGGTTTAACACATTGATATTATCAATACTTGTATCATTCGTCCATGAGTTTAGCGGCAAAGAGAGTTAACCAATATACTGAGAGTGCGGAGTTCGATCTCTGATTCCATAACGACACTAAAGGATGTATAGAGAGACTCTAACCTGCTGGTTCGACAGATCTCTATGAGATTCTCTGTCATTGGCTCGATCGATCTCAAAATTTTGTTCAAATTTTGTTCGTCTAAAGTCCCGAGCCAGCAAATTAGTTCATGAGTTTTTACAAGTTTGGCTAAACAAAAAAATAAAAAACAATTTTATTTGACAGCGATAAAACAACTTGTTGAAGAGAGAGTGCCAACGACAAACACGAGTGAAGGTTTAAAAAAAATCAGCCGTGAGAGTTAAGAGAGTTTGAGAGCAAGCTGATGGTGATTAAAAAAATTAAGTTTGGTGACTTACCACAATTTGATGATATAACATGATCAAAAAAATTAAAATTATAATAAAGTAAGATAAATTAATTTTAAAACTATATTATTTTGTATAAAATTATATAATTTTAGAACATAATAACATTCAACCATTTAATTATTTAAAACACGATACAAACAAACACCCAATCCATTACTACTAATACAAATTTCATTGACATATATATATTATTTGTGTAAAAATTTGGTATATATTTTTAATTAAATAAAAATTGATATTTATTGTTACTTTATGAAAAAAAAAGAATAAAATTGGGTATGTAAACCGGTATATAATAAAAAATTAGAGTGTGGGATGTGACAGGCTTGAATGGATAAGGTGTTTCACGTGGCTCTTGGTCCTCTCCGCTCCCCCCCCTTCCTTTTCTGCCTTTTCTTTAACATTAACATCTCTGTGCCGTAACGACATTAGAAGAGATATATTAGTCTAAATTTATTAGTTCGTCAGACTCTATTTTAGAGATCTTCTTATCATTGGTTCGTGTGGCTAGCCCGACCCCTTACTTAAATTTTTTTTATCGAAAAAAACCTTCTAATTTATTTATTCCAATTATTTTGAAAGATTTTTACTTTGAATCTTCTCTTTGAAAAAATTTATTGAGATAACAATTTGTAATTGTTGGATATAATAAAAATAAATCTTAATCATTAATTTGTTTAATGAAATAAAATTTTAATTTTACATAACATGTATGTATATTTTTAATTAAATAAAAAAATCTCAATAAATTCCTTATTAAAAGATTCATATTAAAATTTTCCATTTTTCTTCCTTCAATTTACAACAATATTTTCAATAAATTAAAACTAATCATGTGTTGTTTCTTTTGACCATGAATACAAGTACGAGTTTTTTTTTCCTTTTTATTTACTAAATCAAAATTCTGTTTAGTTTTTTTTTATAACGTTTCACACACACGTATATATGAAAAACAAGAAATAATATCAGAAAAGTTAAAAGAAAAAAGTTGAAGAAGTTGAAATAATATTATTAAAATTAAAAGTGGTGGTGGCAAAAATTTTGTAATTATATGTCAATAGAGTTATTTTTTTTATACAACATGAGTTTGTTTATGTAATATTAAAAAATTAAAAATTAAAAAATTGTAAGTATGTAATAATAAAAAGAAAATACAAAAATTAAGTTTGTTGTTACATTGTAATAAATTTTTTTGTAGAATTAGATTGAGCCAACTTTTAACTTTAATGTCGAACTCTCCGTTATTTTTGTCTGAATCTCCGGTATTCTCGACACATTGGCCGAGACTAATCCGGGTTCGGAGCGGGAGGCACAGCTCCTCCCTCACGAAGGCGACTTTCCTCAGACTCGAATTTGAGTCCAAACTTTCATGAGAGAGTTGGATTGTCAATTCAACTAACACTTTGTGACTATGTCTAATTCTCTGTGTTTGATGAAGTAATAATTGGACAAGAACTGTCTCATCCCATCTGCCACGTGTCTCATCCTCAAAGGCCTCTCTATATTACCTGCTTTCTTCATCCGCTGTTGCTTAACCTGTAAATCATTCTCATGTCTTCCCAAATTCATTTATTTATCCATTTTAAATTAAATTTGGAAGGACTAAATATTGCAAAGGTAAAAATCACTTGAGATTTTATACAAAATTAACTCATTTAAAATTACTGGTTAAATTAAAAATAGGTATTATAATTAAAAAAATGTCTCGTCTCGTTTTCCGTTGGGTCAGTTTGAGTACTATGGGTATGATTTTTTTTGAATTACTAAGTATGCTACTACTTTATCGTCCCTAAAAGATTGTCACAAAATGACACTTTTGATATTCCAAAATAATTATCATTCATTGGTTTTTGATACTTTTTTTTTAAAATAACCTCACAATATTTATCTGTTTTAATGATTTTATTTAATTTTAATACAATTATATTCTAAATATATTATTTCTAATATTATTAATTAAAGACAAACAAATATTTACTTAAGTTTTTTAATATTTATAACAATAAAAAGCAATAATAATTCACTGTACAACAATTACAGCAAAAAGTTAGCCAGATTCTTATTCCAAATGTTCTTATAAGGTTCCTCATCCAAATACCATTCATTCAGACACAAAGACGGTAGAAGTACTGTATCTCCCAACCTCTGTCGGTACATCATATAACCCCCAACGTGCAATAACGCACAAACCCTTCTCTTCCTTCTCTTCCTCCATAGCTAAAAGCCACAGAAACTCACATCTGAAGATCAGCAACAACAGATTCACACCAGGTTTTCATGAAGATACGACATATGAGTTCCCATATCAATCATGGTTTTAGGGATACGAGAAGGAACTAGCCATGTGAGTTTATAGTTGTCTAAGCATGGAAAGCCACCATAATAGTATCTCTTTTCTTGAAAATTATTCCTCTTCCTTTTGCCATTAAAAAAGCTCTCTTATTCTCATCACTTTCTTGTCTTCACCCTACTCTTCCTCCCATATATAACTGCAACTTTTCTGGTGTTGCCTTGTTCCAACTTCACTGCCATTAAACTTGGCTCTCTTCTCTTCTTTCTTGAATCATCATACTACAGTTTTGAGGTTAGTAAACAGTATAATTCTACAGATTCTTGCGTATTTATGGTAATTCAACTGTTCTTAGTGATGAAATTGCCGTAGCTGGTGATCTCCAAGTCATTATTTCTTTCTTGAACATATACTTTATGTTTTTTTTTTCTTAACCACCCGGTCTCCCACCGTCGGTAGGACTAATCCAAAATTAGAGTGGGAGACACAACTCCTACCTCATGAGAACGATTCCGCTGAAATTTGATCCTGAGAGCACATATACTCTTTGTTGAACCACCATACATGCATGGTTAATAAAAGTGCAATAATTCAATTGGTTTTCATTTTTTTTTGTGGTATAATTTGTATGGCTACTAAGTTTTCTTCATATTTTTCTGAAACTGAAGTTTATTTCTTTGTTTTTGTTATGTTGTCTGCTGTTATCATTCACTGTCATGGACAACAAAAGCTTGAAATAGTACAAAGGGTTTTTATTTTCCAAACTACCCACATTACATGTTCCATCATTAAAATGACACAACTCCATTTTTTTCTCTCTTTGTTTCCGACTTTTGTTTACATCTATATTACGATTTGTGTATGACACTCGATTGAAAAATACGTTTTAAAAATAAGTTAAGAATAATTATTGTTTTTTATGAGTTTTATATTTTTTGTTCTTATTTTCGTTAGTACCAAACGCTAAAAGTTAAAAAAAATTGAAAAAAAAAAATTATGTCTAAGTGATTTATAATGCAAACTAGCAATTATTTTCAAAGTATTCCATATACTATTTAGTTGAATCGTTTTCATTATTGGATATTCGAAATGGACGAAAATGCCCTGAAAAATGTGAGGTGGTGAGAATTCCTTGAAGCCATCCAAGTTCCAACTAACAACCAACATGTGTTAGTGGGCATAAAATTAATGAAACTACCAAAATACCCTCATGAAATAATAATGGAATATATATCACCCTGTAACTATAGTCCAGTTCATTTCATTGTCCCACCACATGTAGTGTTTGAAATGCAACTGAAATTAAACGATGGACTCTTTGTTGTTCACAAATTTAATTGGACTAAATTGGGCACTTGTTGATTTGACATTAAAGATAAGTTCCTAATGCTTTTATATTATTGGTGTTCTCTTGACGATATAAATGGATGTTTATTGTTACTTTGATTGTGTTTGATCGAGTCTGTATGTGTACAGAAATGGATGCGAAAGATAATTCGTCGAAGCAGTCGACCGGGGTACCACCCTTACCTAGAGACTCTCGTGGTTCGTTAGAAGTATTCAATCCAACCACTTTCTTGACGCGGCCAACTAACCCGGCTTTTCGGTCGAACCCTTCGTGGCAAAGCTGGACCGAACCGAACAAAAGCCCTGAACCAGACCAATGTAAACAGTCACCTAAATCGGTCGGTCGAACTGAAGAAGTGACAACATGGATGGCCCTCAAGGACACCCCAATCCAACCCAGATCACCGCCAAAGGAGCCTCAAAACATAACCAGCGATGATAAGAAGCCGACGGTTACTCCAAAACTAACCGGAGAAGCAGGCGCGGCTGCAAAAAGAGCGGCCGAATGGGGTTTGGTCTTAAAAACCGATACAGAAACGGGCAAGCCTCAAGGAGTTGGAGTTAGAACATCGGGTGGTGATGAACCAAACATTAACAAATCAAGCACGTCTCGGAGGGACTCGAGCAATTCGGTTAGGACTTCGGGTGAAATGTCCGATGATGGAGGTAAAGGCAATATTCCTAGAGTGTCTGAAGATGTAAGAGATGCACTTTCTTCGTTCCAGCAAACATTTGTAGTCTCCGATGCTACAAAACCTGACTTCCCCATTTTGTATGCAAGTGCTGGATTTTTTAAGATGACTGGTTACACTTCAAAAGAGGTCATTGGAAGAAACTGGTAAACACGATCACTATTTTGTTTTAATTTTATTTTGGAAATTAGTAAAAAGTACTAAAAAATAACGATATGTTCATTCGCCATTTGCGGTTGCAGTCGATTCTTGCAAGGTGCCGATACAGATCCGGAAGATGTAGCAAAAATAAGGGAAGCCTTGGCGGGTGGGAATAATTTCTGCGGTAGACTTCTCAACTATAAGAAAGATGGAACTCCCTTTTGGAATCTTCTTACCATTGCCCCCATCAAGGATGAAGAAGGCAACGTTCTCAAATTCATCGGGTTAGTTTCTCAACTTTTTAACAAAAGAATTTAGTTCATTCGGGTGCTAAATTTGTCTTAGTCGTATCGTACTTATACATGCAAAAATAGTTTGAACCGTCGGTTTCAATTCGAGAAAAGCATAAATCGGAATCGGACTGTGTAGTACATGGTTCGCCCAATTAGATTCCAATTCCAATTCTCAAACCGACGGTTTAGGCCGATTCAGTTTTGATTTTTCCACTAAAAATGAATCGAATTGCCGCTTCACGACTTATTATTCATAAAAACCGGAACCAAATCATGAACTAACGAATTGCAATTCGTTTTTTCACCTCTATCATACTCCTGTCATGTTATTCTCTATCTACTATTATTATTATTATTAAATAATAATATAAACATTTCACCAAAAGTGTAAGAAAGAGGGGGAAGATTGGGATCCACAAGTTTTGATAAATGTTGGAATAGTGGTAAGCCAAATGGAAATGTGTAGTAAAACATACCACATGATCACTTATTACAAGAAAGAAAGATGTGTCCAAAGTTTCGTTCATATCATGTCTAGAATTCAGACATTTTCATGCCAACTGTGTTGTCCAACCTCAGCTTAGCTACCTTTGAACTTGATTCGTCTTCATACTGATTTGAGTGTGGACCTTCATTGCCTTCACCTATTATTTGGTTTTGTTTGAATTATATTATTTTATATATTTTTCTTTCTAACAAAATATGTTATATATATATTTTTAAATATTCTTTTTGTTAGCAAATAATTATTAATATTTTTATGCTATTTAAAATAATATAAATAATTTGAGCAAAATATTTTTTTATATTGAACTTGAATAGGGAAATTAAGTAAAAAAATTATTGATTAAAAAAAAGTAAAATATTATTGATTTTGTAAAGTGATAAATATTTTGAAACAAATCAAGTTTGTAGAGTAGACGATCATTCAAAAATAGACTAAATATATGTTAGTTTTTGACGTAAAATTATTACGTCTAGAAAATGGTCAAGATCTCTATTTTTATGTATAATTTACTTATGCAATCTAATTGTATTAAATACTCCTTCCATTCTAAGAAGATTGTTAGAAAATAACGCTTTAAATGTTTCAAAATAATTGTTACTGATTAATTATTTCCTATAATTTTTATAACAATTTCTTCTAAAATACTTTCATAACAATTATCTGTTTTAATAAATCTTCCTTTGTTCCGATGCAATTATATTCCAAACATACTATTTTTAATATCGACAAATCAGTAACTACGCCATTTTTTTAATATTTACGATAATAAAAAAATAACAATTTTTTTCGATGGAGAGAGTTCATCTCAAGCAACATGTTTGGATTCAATTATTTTTGGATCAGCAACATTTCTAACTCGATCTATGTAACTGTGTTTCACTTTATATGATTTTGTTTGTGCACAACTGAACTGACATGGCAGAATGCAAGTGGAAGTCAGCAAACACACTGAAGGGGCAAAAGATAAGATGTTGCGTCCCAATGGATTGCCTGAATCTTTGATCCGATATGATGGTACCTTTTATATCTCAACTCTAGTATTTCTTCTCATAAAAATACAAAGAATCCTGACAACTGTACGTTTTCACCTACAGCCATTCGGAAATTTCACGAGATCACAGTACATGTTAAGAATAATCATAATTGCTGCATAATTAGTTCTTCTTCATTTCAGGAATTCATAAAACTAGAATAATTATGCATAAAAATATTCAACTTATGGTGAGAAGAAAGTTGTTAGAGACCATTAGGTTGGATTTGCAGGCTTTAATGAAAATTCTGATGAGTGTTGCTTCTGATAAAATAGTTTGGTTGTGCAGCACGTCAAAAAGAGATGGCGACAAGTTCGGTCACTGAACTTCTTCAGGCAGTGAAGAGACCTCGAGCGCTTAGTGAATCAACGAACCGTCCTTTGATGAGAAAATCTGAAGGTGGTGGAGAAGATGAAAGGAAAGGAGCTCTAGGAAGAAGAAAGTCAGAGAATATAGCTCCTAATAGGCGGAATTCTCATGGAGGTAATCGGACATCGATGCAACGTATCAGTGAAGTTCCAGAGAAGAAACCAAGAAAATCTCGCCTTTCTTTCATGGGGTATCGTTCGTTTCTTCACAAAATTGACAGTGCTAGTTATCATTCCATATTATGCATTTGACATTAATGGTTTCCTTGGTTCAGACGCATGAGGAAGAGTATTCAGTCCAAAGCGGATGATTTTGACAATGTACTAATTCTGAATGATGACGACGATGAAGCTAGAGAAGACAGTGACGAAGACGACGATGATGCAAGGCCGGAAAGCCTGGATGACAAAGCAAGGAAGAAGGAAATGAGAAAGGGTATTGATCTTGCTACAACACTTGAACGTATTGAGAAAAACTTCGTCATTACTGATCCTAGGCTTCCTGATAATCCAATTGTAAGTAACATTGTTGTCATAATTCCTAAAAATTTTCATTTACAGGCAAATCATCAGATGCATAATGTTTCTTCTCGTTTGAAATTTCAGATATTTGCGTCGGATAGCTTCCTGGAGCTGACAGAGTACAGCCGAGAAGAAATCTTAGGAAGGAATTGCAGGTATGCTTCAGAATTCAAGCTGCTGAAACTGGTGTTCTCCGTCCTGACAGAAACATTTTTCACGTCCCTTATAATGCTTGTATTTTGCAGGTTTCTGCAAGGTCCTGAGACTGATCCAGCAACTGTTAGAAAAATAAGAGAAGCCATTGATACTCAGACAGAGGTTACCGTGCAGTTGATAAACTACACTAAGAGCGGAAAGAAGTTCTGGAACTTGTTTCATCTGCAGCCTATGCGTGATCAGAAGGTTTGATACTTATTCAAACAGATTTGGATCATTTATGCTATAATGAGTTAGTTTCATAGTCAACGATTTTCTGTTGACAGGGAGAAGTTCAGTATTTTATTGGAGTACAACTTGACGGTAGTGAGCACGTTGAACCACGTAGTAATTGCATTCCTCAGGATACTGCAGTAGAGGGAGAAAAACTGGTCTGATATCTCTTCTTATATGAATTAAAATCTCTTTAAAACTTTATTTGTTTAGTTTTTTAACTCAATTTGGCTAGCAATCTTCATGAAATTATTTATCTAAAGAGGAGCCTCTTCTTGTCTAATGTTCTGTTGATGTCTGTTATCAGATAAGACAAACTGCAGAAAATGTTGATGAAGCAGTACGAGAACTTCCAGACGCCAATTCGGTAAGCCTCCGAACTGATAACACAGATTCCAATATTAACATTCTGCGATAAAATCATGAAGAGAAGTGTTTCTGTTCGTAGAAACCGGAAGATTTGTGGGCAAGGCATTCGCAGACAGTTTTTCCGAAACCTCATAGGAAAGATACACCTTCATGGAGAGCAATTCAAAAGGTATTATGGCTTAATGATGTTTTAATACGAAGATAAACATTGTTAGATAATAGAATTAACGTATTATTAATGCAAATAATTCATTTTAGCATGAATATTTGTCTGCAGATACTAGATTCTGGAGAACAAATAGGCCTAAAACATTTCAGGCCAGTAAAGCCACTGGGATCTGGTGACACTGGCAGGTTTGTTTCTCATTTTTATTATTACGTTCCTGATTTTGAAGATGCATATGACTCTTCAAGCTTTAGTGCCCTGATAGAACTGAGCTGAGCTCATCTGAAACCAGTAAAAAACGACACAAATGAGGAATGTTTCTGAAACCTGAATAAAGTTAGGAAAGTTTAACAGAGGGGTCAATTTTTCGTGGCAGTGTTCATCTGGTCGAACTATGTGGAACTGGTCTATTCTTTGCCATGAAAGCAATGGATAAGGCTGTTATGCTCAATCGCAATAAGGTAATTCGATCAAAACTAGTTGTAATTTCTTCCTTTCTGAATGAAGAAAAGTTTACAGTCCTGGAAATTTCTGGTTGCAGGTTCATAGAGCCTGTGCAGAGAGAGAAATTCTTGACATGTTGGATCATCCTTTTCTTCCTGCGCTATATGCTTCGTTTCAGGTTATTTGCTTCTTTAATTGAGATTTTCAGATTTTGAACTCTTTCGTTTGAGATGCATAACCTGTTGTCTGCTGCGGTATTCAGACCAAAACACACATTTGTCTAATAACTGATTACTGTCCTGGTGGAGAGCTCTTCCTGCTTTTGGATAGACAGCCAACAAAGGTGCTCAAGGAAGATGCTGTCAGGTAAAAACTAGACCATTTCTTTTATCTCAACAAAATAGAAATATGAGCGATAAAAGTAATACGAAACACACAAAAGTTTACGTGGTTTGGTTAATGCGACCTACATTTCCGGACAGAGAATAAGTTATTCTATTATCAGTCGTGGAAGCAAATCACTTGCAAAAAATAACTACAAGCTATGCCCCAGTTTTTAACTAGGCCGCATAATAAGTATATTGAATCAAACTTATACGTCTTATGACTCCAAATCTCTTCAAGAAACCAATTCAATGTAACAAGAACATTAATTTCATTAAATTATTTGTGAACCTTTTGTCATCCTGACTGTATTTCTTGATGCCTGCAGGTTTTATGCTGCAGAAGTAGTTGTTGCATTGGAGTACCTTCACTGTCAAGGTAAAGAATTATTACTTCAACCAAATGAATCTTTCCACTTTGTTCATTTCATCAGTACTTCTCTTTACAAAATCTTTTAACTTGATTCACTTTCAGGAATAATATACCGAGACTTGAAGCCTGAGAATGTTTTGCTTCAGGAAAATGGACATGTATCCTTAACAGATTTCGACCTTTCATGTTTGACATCATGCAAACCTCAGGTACACCATCTTTTCTGCCATTTTTCATAAGCTTTACACTGCTGAGAGAAGCTTGATCTATCAGTAACATGAACCTGATATGTGTAATACATGATTGCAGCTTCTGATACCAACCGTGAATGAAAAGAAAAAACACAATAAAACTCAACAAAATCCAATCTTTATGGCTGAACCTATGCGAGCTTCCAATTCTTTCGTCGGCACAGAAGAGTATATTGCTCCGGTTTGTATTATTTCAGGCTTCATTTTTATGCTTTCGAAATTGATGCTCAATCTATTTATTTTTATGAATACTTAAATTTTCAGTCTTTTTGATTATATTTCCATAAATTCTCATTTTGCTTTTGCTTTTTGCAGGAAATCATCTCTGGGGCAGGCCATACCAGTGCAGTCGACTGGTGGGCTCTTGGTAATAATTCTCTTCTATTAACCTTAGAAATATGAATATGATCACCATTTTCGCCTGATTTTAACTTCTAACATTGCAGGCATTCTTTTGTATGAAATGCTCTATGGATACACACCATTTAGGGGCAAGACAAGGCAAAAGACATTTGCCAACATTCTACACAAGGATCTTAAATTCCCAGGAAGCATACAAGTAAGTGAACATAGTCTTTGTGCTTTTGAAAGAGTTGAACAAAAACTGGAACAATTTCTGTTCAATTTACAGATTATTCATAAGGAGTTCTCTAGAAAATAATTTTAGCAATATTGGATTTTTGCAGGTTAGCCTCAATGCAAAGCAATTGATGTATCGGTTGTTGTACAGAGATCCCAAGAACAGGTTGGGGTCTCGTGAAGGTGCTAATGAAATTAAGAGGCATCCATTCTTTAAGGGCGTTAACTGGGCGCTTGTTCGTTGCATGGTAAATCGAATAAGACTCTGTTCGTTTGACGGAAAATCTTTTCCTTAAGAAAATATTCTTCCGTGAAAATTAAGTTTCTGCTGGAAATTCGTAATTTCGTAGAGAAATGATTAAGCTTGTTGCATGATCATTTTGTTTAGACAACTTTCTTTCTTGAAATTCATTTCTGATCAATTTTCAGAATCCTCCGGAGCTTCAGACACCTCTTTTTGAAGCTGAAGCCGAAAAGGAAGCAAAACTTGTGGATCCTGAACTACAAGATCTTCAAACAAATGTGTTCTAGCCAGGTAACTGTCTGCATATTCTCCCTTAGCAAACATTAATTCCTGTGGTTCAGACAGTATTCTCAGAATTACAATTGCATTTTCATTGCCATGTCACAGATTTCTGCGTTTGATTGGATTGGACTGGAGAAACAACCAAGGAAGGATCCGAAGATCTAGTTGATTCTGTGGTTTTCTACTGTGAATTATCATTTCATTTGATTTTGCTTGTGTTTCGTCTTGGTCATGAGGCTGTTTGTTCCTCTAGAAATTTGAGGTTTTTGTAGTATCATCTGTAATAATTGTGTTCTTGTTTCAATTATCTATAATCTGCATTCCTTAGAACTTGGAAGTTTTGTTTCCTATTTTTTTATATCAATCTCTTCAATGTCCATTAATTCTTTCTTGGAGCGTTTATCTTTCATGAACATTCTTAGTT
>CANYCX010034618.1:0-11247 GCA_948193385.1 Breynia disticha f. nivosa
GATTGGTGAGGCAAATTATGTTACTGATTTAATTGTTTTGAGAATGGCAAAGTTTGGTGTCATATTGGGTATGGACTGATTGTATAGGAAATGGGTAGTAGTAGATTTCTATGCAAAATAAGTGGTGATAGAGGTTGATGGAGCGAAGAGGGTCAAGTTAGTGGGATATCGGAAGGTTATTCCTTCTTGTTTGGTATCAGCAGCTATGAATGCAAAGCTGATTAGAGATGGGTGCGAATCTTACTTGGCTTGTGTGACAGATATGGGTAAGAAAAAAAAAGAGGTTCGAGATGTGGATGTTGTAAGAGATTATCTAAAGGTGTTTCTAGATGAGTTTCTAGGATTATCACCTCAGAGGGAGGTTGATTTTAAGATAGAGATGATGTTGGGAGAAGCGCCAGTTTCAGTGGCAGTTTATAGGATAGCAGTAGTAGAGTTGTAGGAATTGATGAAGCAGTTAGAAGAGTTTCTGGAGAAGGGTTTCATACGGCCTAGTGTGTCGTCGTGGGGTGCGTCGGTACATTTTATGAATAAGAAGGATGGGAGCTTGAGGCTTGGCATAGATGACTGACAGTTGAATAAGGTAACGGTTAAGAACAAATATCCATTACCATAGATCAGCCACTTAATTGACTAGTTGAGGGGAGTGACAATGTTCTCCAAAATTGACCTAAGATCTAGGTACTGGAAGTTGAGGTTGGAGGAGAGTTCAATCCCAAAGACAGCGTTCAGGACTTGTTGTGGCCACTACGTTTTTACAGTGATGCCATTTGGGATGACCAATGCACTAGCAACCTTCATTGCCTTGATGAACAAGTTATTTCAGCTGTACCTGGATCGCTTTGTATTGGTGTTAATTGATGATGTGTTGGTATACTCCAAAGATAGATAGGAGCACGAGGGGCATCTTTGACTGGTATTGGAGTTGTTAAAGGAAAAGGAGCTTTATTCTAAGTTTAAAAAGTGTGAATTCCAGATGAGCGAGGTGGTCTTCTTAGGCCACGTGATATCGGTAGAGGGTGTTAAGCTAGACCCGAGTAAGATTAAGGCAGTTGAGGAGATGGAGGCACCTAGGAATGTGATAGAGATGCGCAACATTCTAGGTTTGACAGGTTATTATCGGCAGTTCATTGAGGATTTTTCCAAGTTGGCGAGACTGATGATAGGCCTATTAAAGAAGAATATTCTATTCATTTCGAATGAACGATGTCAGGAGAGCTTCAAAGAGCTAAGAAGAGATTGGTGGAGGCTCCAGTGTTGATGTTACAGAGTGAGAGTGCCAGATTCATGGTTTATAAAGATGCCTCAAAGGTAGGATTACGTTGATTTCTGATGCAGAATGGACGGGTGATTGCCTATACGTCTTGGCAGTTGTGAGCACATGAGGCTAATTATCCTACCTACGATATGAAGTTAGCAGTGATCATCCATGGTTTAAAAGTGTGAAGGCATTACTTGTATAGTGAGACCATTCATATTTTCACCGACCACATGAGTCTCAAGTATATCATTATACTCAGCGAGAGTTGAACATAAGACAGAGGAGATTGATTGAGTTGCTTAAGGACTATGACTGCACAATAGAGTACCATTTGGGTAATACAAATGTGGTTACCAATGCATTGAGCTGGAAGGGAAGAGAGGATATAGACTTAATGACTTATAGGGTGGAGTCCCTATTTACTTTACAGGAGCTAAGGGTACAACTGAATATGATTGAGGGACAAATGTTTGCTAATATTTAGGTTAGTTCACAAATGAGGGACTTAATTTCACAAAGACAAAAAGAATATGAAGATTTAATGAAGATTTAAAAAATGGTGAAAAAACGAAAATTGACTACACTACATCGGCTTGATGATGATGAGGTGTTGTATTACGAGGGAAGTTTATGTGTTCCAAACATAGCAGAGATTAAGGAGAGGTAGACGGAGGAGGCAGACGGAGGAGGCTCACGCCTCACCATACTTAGTACATCTTGGTAGTACCAAGATGTGTTGAGATATGAGGGATATTCGTTGGTGGGTTAAGTTTGTAGCTCGATGTCTGCCTTATCAGCAGATTAAGGCAGAGCATCAACCTTCAATAGGAAAGTTAAGATGGCTAAAGATACCAGAGTGGAAGTCGAGAAAGATAACGATGGATTTTATTATGGGATTGCTGAGAAACTTCAGACAACATGATGCACTTTGGGTGGTAGTTGATCGACCAACTAAGTCGACACACTTTGTGGCTATCCGATAGGATGACACTTTGGATAAGCTTGCGAGCTTGTATGTATCAAAAGCGGTTAAACTTCACGGAATGCCTTTGTTGATTGTGTGAGATCGTGATTAGAGGTTCACTTTGAGGTTCTAGAGGAGTCTATAGGATGGTATGGGTACTTAGTTACGATTTAGCACTACATTTCATCGTCATACCAACAGATACTTACAGAGGACCATCCAGACAGTTGAGGATATGATGAGGGCGTGCGTACTTGTGTTTGGGGGCAATCGGGATGACCACTTACTGGTGATTGGGTTCGCCTACAATAACAATTTTCCACTCCAGTATCAGGATGTCACCGTATGAGGCTTTGTATGGAAGGCGATGCTAGAGCCCAGATTATTGGGATGTGGATGGTTTACGACAGATTGAGGGATCTGAGTTGGTTCAGCAAACCCTCGTGAAGGTGAATGTAGTAAAGAGGTTTATGCAGGCAGCCTAGGACAGACATAAGAATTATTTTGATTGGCACCACAGGGAGATAGATTATGAGGTTGGAGATAGGGTGTTCCTCCGAGTTTCACCATGGAGAGGAGTAATTCAGTTTGGTTTAAAAGGAAAATAGAGTCTGAGGTATATGGGTCCATACGAGATTACCGAGAGGATTAGACCACTTTCTTAGAGACTCCAACTACCAATAGAGTTTTCTCGACTCCACGTCGATTTTGAAGAGATATCGATCCAACTCGAGTCATATAATTCGAGAGTCAGAGTTAGAGATTGCAGAGGATCTCACTTATGCGGAGGAGCCAGTAGAGATCTTAGACCGGTAGGTCCGTCAACTACGGAATCAGGAGATTCAAAAGGTTAAGGTGAAATGGAGTTTCCTTTTACCTAAAAAAATTACTTGAGAGGTGTTGAGCAATATGAGGGAGAAGTATCTACATCTCTTTTTGGAGGCCTCATGAAATGAGGTATGTATTTGTGACTTATACTGTGATTTGATGAGTGATGAAAACCTAGACTATTAAATTTTGAGGACAAAATTTCTCAAGGGAAAGAGTTGTAATGCCACTAAAAATATAACAAAAATTCGGTGAAAAAGTGTCAAAACCAGTGGCCTGGAATGGACAAAGGAAAACATTGCTATGGCCGTTCTCCAGTATTTGGTTGGATGGAATCTATGCTAGAAATTGCTCTAGAATGGCTAGCGAACAACCTAGGCAAGCCGTTCCACATGCCGTTCGGCCTGTCGGGAGTTAAAAATAAAATGTGTATTTCTAACCTTTCCAAAACTTCAAAACCTTACCTCCGACACTAAAAATTCGTAACCCTCACTAACGACCATAATCTAGACGAGTTATAGGGTTTTTTGGAGCAATCAGCAAGGTAAGCTCCTAAACTAGGTGAAATTTTTATGTAATAAAGTGGTTTTTTGTAGAGTTTTGTGGGGTTTCTATGGTTATTCATAATGGCAAGTGTATTTAGCTTTGTATTGGGATATTTTGAGGGATTAATGTTCTTAGGGTTTGAGTAGATTAGGGATTCTTAAGGATTTAGAGTTACATTGTGAAATAGAGTTTAGATTTGTGTGTAATAAGGAAAATGTGGCTTGTTTTTTGTAGAATGTAGTGTTCAGAACATAGAGCAGAGTTGAGTCGAGGGTCGGCTTCACGAGATTCGAGGTAAGTGCATTGATACCACACTTACCATTGTATGTCTTGCTTCTATACGGTTAACTACATTTGATTGTATTCAAACATATTAAAATGTACGATGGAGTGTCACTTAAAAAGGGACTTGAATAATATGTTCGTTGTTGTGGAATATGTTAGATGCGTGATGTTTTGATGTTACATTGTTATTTGGAAATTGTGTAAATGAAATAGAGAATTCTTATGTGGTATAAACGATGGAATATGCTTGATAGTGATTATATAAATGGATTAAATGAATCAGTGATGTTTGTGTTAAAATGTGTGTTGGGTTGATGTGCATCCATTGATTTTGTGACGATGAGCATGAAATAATTGTTATATAAATGTGAGCTTATGAGGTGTATGATATAGTGTGATTAATGTGTGGATGAAATGTTAATTTGATATGAAATTAATTATGAATGCAAGTATCTGGTATTGGTTTGGTGAGACTTTGTGTGAGTTGAAAATGGTGATTTGGGACTTGCTTGCATTCCATTTTCTCATGTCATGTGGACATATCTTTAGCATCATTGTATGTTCATTACTGTAGGGATTAGCCAAACATAGTGAAAGCTCTAACTTATCATGGGGATTAGCCAATGGAGAGATTCCACCAAGTCGTTAAACTCAAGTCGATTTAAGTCCTTGGATTTCTTAACTGTCATGATGGTTGCATCCCATTCTTTAGTAATTGAGCACAATATCTTCTTGAATGGATCGCTTTCACTAATAAGTTTACCCAAAGAAGCAAGACCATTAGTAATTTTGACAAACCAATCAAGCATAGAGGTTATACCTTCATTGTCCTTCATGATGAACTATTCATAGTCATGCAGAAGCATGTTGGTTTTCATCTCTTTGACTTGCGTAGTTCCAGTAGCTACTAGATGCAAACCTGTGCAGATTCTGTTAGACTCTTCCAGGAGTTCAAATTCAGGAGCTCACACACACAAGAGTTGATGAGGTGTAGAGATGGCAGACAATCTAGGAAACCCAGAAGCACATCTTCCCCAGTTACATACCATTATGGATTACACCATACCACCCATTTATGGCATTAGTCAGGCTATTACTAGACCTAAGATAGCTGAAAAAATTACGAGATCAGGTTGTAGATAATCCAGATGGCCTAGAGTCAGGTACAGTTTGGCAGAAAGCCGTGTGAGGATGCAAATTCTCATATGTAAATCTTTTGGACATCTTGGATACATTCAAGTTCAATGACATGACCGAGGATGTGAAACAACTTCTAATTTTCCTTTTTTTACTATGGGACGATGAGTGTTCATGCTTTCATAGTCTTCTAGTAGGTCCGATCGAGACATGGGATCAGCTCTATCATCATTTCTATGAGAAGCATTTACCACCAATTTGATCAGCACGTTTATGCATAGAGAATACAAAATTCATGCACTACGCACAAGAGAGTTTAGGTGAGACTTGGGAGTTCTTTAAAGAACTCTTTCATATGTGTCTGAACCATAGGTTTGGAGCTGTGGTTACAGGTAGAGACATTCTACAATGGGCTTACACCGAAAATTAAGCAAGCTCAAGATTCAGCTTTTGGTGGATCCAGACTGCATAAGAGTCTAGAGGAGTACATGGCATTGATTGAGGAGACAGCACTGAATAGTTATGCTTAGAATGATAGAGTTAATCGACCGATAAGACCTCAGCGTTCTCAGCCTTCTGCTACAGTTCAAGCGGACCATATTACCTCTCTCAAGGCACAAATAACGATCTAGGGGAAGCTGATCGAGGAGCTCACTAAGTTAGTTAAGGAGTAAGCTGTTGGTGGAAGTCTAATTCCAATACTAGTTCAATGCATTACGTGTGGTGCTGGTCATTCTACAAAGACCTGCTACTACACATCGTATTCGTACAATGATTCACCATATGCCTATTCTTCGAGTCTATCGATGAAGAGAGTAGAATACTTAGACCAGAGACCACTTTTCTAGTCACATCCATCTAGACATTTTTAGCCTACTCAACCACACTAACCATCTTATTCTTCTCATCATCAGCCTTATTTTCACACTCCCAGTTATTTTACTATTCTTCTTCCTATCCTTCTTATTTTTTGTACCTGTCACCACAGTATTTATCTTCATCTTTTCATTATGCTCCTATAAGACACCCACCTCTTCCTCCTCACAAACACCATCACCAGTCACCACATGCTAAACAGTAACTACATCTAGTGAGTTTTCTCCTGCTAATCCTTGTGGTGGTAGTTTGAGCAATTGGTAGATAGAGGATAAAGGCTTGATGAGCTAAAAGGAGGCTGAGGACTTGAAATGTAAAAAACGAGATTTACAGACCACTATTACAAATCTCTAGTATCAGATTAGTTAGATGGTAAAGCAGCTTGGTATTAGGCCACAAGGTTCACTACTTGTAGAACTAAAAAGAATTCTAAAGAACAAGCGAGTGTTATTATTCTCCCATATGAGGAGATGCCTATCCCGTATTATTTACAGTTTGGGTGGAGGATGAGATGAGATATGAGGAATTATAGCATATTGGAGGGGATGTTGTAGCAATCGCATCCCAATAACTAGAGGATGAGTGTAGAGTCACCCAAGTTACTACAAATGTAACATCCTCAAATGTGTTAGAATTGATATATAAGGAAAATATGTCAAAATGGAATCGAATCGGATCAAAACAGGTTGAAAAATTGAACAATGTAGCTGGCAGACCATATTAACGTACATTAATCTGTGGATAACGTACATTATTCTTTCAGAAATTTCCAGAATGCATTTCCAGATTAACCCACGTTAATTTAAAAATAACGTACGTTAAGGAGATGTAGAACAACTTTCAAAAAGGGCCTGAAACACTTCATTTCAACTCAAAAACACATCCAAATATTCCCAAAAGTTCTCTCAACTCCCAGATACTTACCTAAGGTCATCTAAACACTAAATCAACCAACAAACACAAGGATTACTGCTTATTTTCAGCAGATTCATGCTCTAAAGGTAAAATACTTCATTATCGAGAGATGTGATTTTGAGGAGTAATTTTATTATCGAGATTTGCACGTATTTTGAGGTAAGTGTTCTAAACTTACGTGTAAGTGTTCTTACGCTTAGTAAACTGGTACGTAATTGAATTGAAATTACATTGATTAAGCAAAGTAAAGGTAATTGGCCTATAATGCTATGCTGAGTTGTTAGGTTCTTAGTTGAACCATAATGAATGTGATGTTTGATTGATGATTGATACAAATGTATTGATGGATAGTTATACCTGTGTTGTATGTTTTGATTGATGATATGTTATACCTTTGTGATACTTGCTTATCATATGAGATTGATATGTTATCTTTGATCTACCTGTGTGGTATTATGTGCTCTGTGTGAGCTATACCTGTATGGATATGATTGCTCTGTGTAAGCTATGCTGTGTGCGAGAATATGAATGATTTTCATGCTAATTTCATTCATACATTTACATATCATATACTGTGTGACACGAGCCTGTGCGTTAAATATTATGAATCCTGTATGGACTTTCCTATGTGGATTTTCCTATGTGGATGTATAGATTGAGCTGTGTGCAATCTAAAACCTCTCCTATGTGGTACAGAGGTGTTCTTTGTGGGCTGACCTGTGTGCGGTCCAGATACCTGGGTCATCCTGTGTTGAATTGCATTTCCATTGTCATTTCATTGCACAGAATTGTATTTACGTCATATTTTGAGATCTGTGTGATCTAGTTTTGCTGTGTGCCTATTTATATATGTAAACTCCTGTGTGAACGATAGTTTACGATCTATTGATAATGCTATGTACTAGATTGAATAGATTATTAATCTGTGTGATTGAGGTTATGGATGGATAGCTACTCCTTATTGATCATAGTTGTTGTGTGCTATACTATGAGATGTGTTGTGTGCTAAAAGAATGTTTTAAAAGAAGTGTTTTTATTTTTACATTTCACATTGTATTATTTAATAACTCTTTTCTTTATCCATGTTTATACTATGATTGATTGGTAAGTTTTGGACAAATGATTTTACATTTTCGAGTTTTGAAATTAAAATCAGACGCGGTTTTGAATATTAAGGAAATAATGGTTTTAATTTTGAGTCTCACATTTAGTGGTATCAGAGCAGGGATTAGATATCGCTGGAAAAGACGCATTGTTTTTTAGTCTTATGCAAGGTTTTGTTTTCGAAAAAAATGATTTATGGTTTGAAAACCAAGAATGGTTTAAGAAAATCTTCGTGCTTTGACCTCGTGGAATCCTTGCATTGATAAGTTATGTATGATTACTTATTTGTAATCTAATAGTTTTTGTGAAAGATAATTGCAGGCTAAAGACCAAGAATGCAATTGAGAAAAATGTTAAGTGAAAGGAATCTAAAGATAAGTTAAAAAGAATTTATATAGATATCCTTATATGCCTTGATTGGTTGGGTTAAATGCTACGTGTTCTTAACCTAGACCACTGTGACAAAGGCAGTAAATATGCTATGTGCATAATAGCTATGTATGTTGATTTCATGAATATGTTTTACCATAAATGATGATAAAAATTCATTTATATTACCGACTGAAAACTCGAAAGAAAACTATTCATCGAATATTTCGAGGAAATATTAGAGTGAGAAGCTCTGAAAGAGAAGATTCGAAACTTGTATTAGGTAACTTGCAATTGCCTTCCTCAATACAAGTGTATCAAAATGTTCTTATGATGTTGGGTAGTGAATGAAATAAGACTACCGTAAAACAATTAAGTGTGTATAACACACGAATTTGATGAAATGAATGAATTTAAATCATAAGAACAGAGTAAAACCATATGAATGTGGTATGCTCGGGATGAGAACATATGAAATGATAAGAAATACGTTAATGTTCCTATACTCGATCGAGTATTGACACCTGACACATCATTGTGTCTAACAAATTGATTATATTTTAAACTTGAATAATTTAATTGTGGGTGTTGACATGTCTTCATGTTAAGGAGAAATGTATTAATGAGAAAAGAGAGAAAATATTATGTATCTTTTTCCTTATGATGGTATGACGTCTGTACCAGGGAATTATGGAAAATTGGAAAAAGAGAAAAGTAACTTCTTAAATGAAGTGAAAATGATTTCAAATGCACGATCTTGTGTGAAATGTGAGATGATAAAAAGATACGATAAATGTGTTCCTTAACACAAACAGTGAATTGAGAAATGTCGTTCAAAAGACGTAAATGAAAATGTAAAAGACGAACTAATTATCACAGAAAAGAGCAATTCCATTTAAAAGAAAGGATCTATAGTAGATCGATATGCGATATTTTCGCAAGCTACTATAAGAATCATGATATTGCACTGTGATCACAAGAGATTATGACAAACATGGTGTTCAAAGGAGCACAATATGAGAATGAAAAGTATGAGATATATGGAATTTGAAGTTAGTGTTTATACTGACGAGATTATTATAGTATTGAGAGAGAGTATTCGATTAAGGGAAAATAGAAATGATTGAGTAAGTTAGAATTTTGAGGTCAAATTCTTGAGGTTTGCTATTGTTCGTCTCTTTTCTTTAGCATAAATCCAGGAGTGTCTCTTGATTATGGAAACGATTGTTGGTCTACTATGTCATTTTTCTTTACTAAGGTAGAACAGTTTTTCTATTTTTGTATTCTTCTCGTGTATACAAATTCATTTCTTGTTATCTACCTTGGGTTGGCATTACTGATAGAGCAAAGAGCATGAACATAGAAATATATGTGAGCGATAATTGAGCAAATACTGAGAAAGTTCTGGTTGTGTTGTATGTGAATGAATGTGGAGACTTTAATCTAATGAGTGAGATATGAGGAGATAAAAAGACTTTTGTTTTGAGGTGTTAGTTGTTGAATTGAGATAAGAGTGTAAGTTAAGTAAGAAACTTAACTTGATTTGAATTGTGGAATTAAAGGAAAAACATTTTGATTGATGGAATGATGAGTTAGTCTTGTGATATTGACTACAGATACATTCTGATATTACGATACTATTTTCTGTGCATGAACTGTGTTAGTTGCTACAATTGAGCCTTGAGGTATAGTATGAGTACATTAAAAATGACCATATCTAGGTTTTGATTTCGATTTGATGTGTTTGAAATTATGAGGACAAAATTTCTTAAGTGGGGGAGAATTGTAACATCCTCAAATATAATAGAATTGATATATAAAGAAAATATGTCAAAATGGAATCGAATCGGATTGAAACAGGTTGAAAAATTGAACAATGTAGCTGGCAGACAAGATTAACGTACATTAATCTGTGGATAACGCACGTTCTTCTTTCAGAAATTTCCAGAATGCATTTCCAGATTAACCCACGTTAATTTAAAAAAAATGTACGTTAATGAGATTTAGAACAGCCTTTACAATGGCTGGAAACACTTCATTTTAACTCAAAACACCTCCAAACATTCCCAAAAGTTCTCTCAACTTCCAGATACTTACCTAAGGTCATCTAAACACTAAATCAACCAACAAACACAAGGATTACAGATGATTTCCATAGAATCATGCTCTAAAGGTAAAAACTACTTCATTTTAGGATTTTAAAGGAGATTTACTGAGTTTGAGCTGAAATTAAAGTGAAAATGGATGTGTTTGGTATGGTTTTGATTGATCATTAATCTATCAATCAGAAACTGCAAAACACAAGATTTGGGCATTATATAAGGAATTTGAATTTTGGAAAATTTGAGAAATTCTTACTGTTTTGGAAAGATAGATAGTTGTAACATGTTTGGTTGATGATTATTAATTGATTGGAAAATAAAAAACATCAATTGGTTGCCTTAGGAAGAAATGGATATGGTGGAAGCTTACTAAAATGTTCATTTTTGGTTGACAATCGGAGTTTGATGATTCTAATAGTAGAATCGATGATGAATTAGTTAAGTAATATCATATTTGTGATTAATTTCGTACAGAAGGATCTGTACGACGAGAGATGTGATTTTGAGGAGTAATGTTATTATCGAGATTTGCACGTATTTTGAGGTAAGTGTTCTAAACTTAAGTGTAAGTGTTCTTACGCTTACTAAATTGGTACGTAATTGAATTGAACTTACGTTGATTAAGCAAAGTAAAGATAATTGGCCTATAATGCTATGTTGAGTTGTTAGGTGCTTAGTTGAACCATAATGAATGTGATGTTTGATTGATGATTGATACGATTGTTGAATATTTATTGAATATTTTGATAATGTGTTAAATTGATTATGTGCTTAAATTGATAAAATTGTTTAGAATTAATGGTGTTTTAATCATGTCTTAATTATGTGTTAAATAATTAATTTTTGTTTGCATAATATTT
>CANYCX010034624.1:0-11268 GCA_948193385.1 Breynia disticha f. nivosa
ATAATAGTCCAAATTGAGAGTAATAGTACTTGTCCGGGACCCTGTGGATACGACACTTGATGCTTTAATTGTTTATACTACATGCGATAGGTGCGCTTGCCTTTAGCACATTTCCTTTAGTATCACCTAAAGAGCGTGTCAGGTTACTAATGAGTTGTGGGCTCACTGTCACTTTGACATGTCCGTATTCAAACACCAATTTTAGGTACCTAAACCATGAATTAACACAAAAAATGGTTACTAATGGATATTACCCACATTAAGCTTTCCAACGAGCCATATTATGCTAAAATCAGAGCTTAAACAAATAAAATATTGCGTCGAAAAGTTAGGTATGAATTAAAAACGGGATTCCAAGAAATCTAAATAAGAAATCTTATCGAATTTGGATCTTCAACAGATTTTGGAACTCCCAAACGCTAAGATTTTGTGAGGTTCGAGATTGGTTAGGGTTTTTGGGCTTTGGAACGTAAAGAAGGAAGGAAGAACGTGTGTTTAGGAGTGATAGAGAGAGAGAGGAAACAAAAGGTATATATAACCGCTTCCGTTCGGACGGTTTTACCCTTTTTAGCATCTATTTAACTTTCGACTTTTCCCGCTCATCTAAACAACTCCGAGTATATTTCTTCTAAGCTACAACTAACTCTCGCATCCTCTTCCCCAAATTATTATATTTATAATTCATGAAATCGCAAAAAAATGTACACTCAATTTCGTTTATACTTTATTTAAAGTTTTATTAAGTAAAATTTTAGGTCGATACAAAATATGTCTACAATATAAATGATATGGTACAGATCATAGAGAAAATAATAGTTCACATATGATATGGAATATGTATAAAAGAATATATAATACAGAACACAGACATAGTTCACATAAAAGAATATATGATAATGACACAGAATACAAAAAAGTTCATAGGTACTCTGTTATATGATAAGATATACGTGTACTCACGTATATAAACAAAATTAAAAAAATTATAAGAACAGTTAAGGTTTAAAGGATAATAATTAATTATAGATGATTAGTCAGTGAGCCCACAACTCATCGACTACAATTGTATATTTTGTTTCAGTAATAGGTACTAGATAAAGGTTATAAAAGATAATCCAGTAAGTGGGTCAATTGCCACTTCTTAGCACTTATTCTATTTATAGCCAAACATGTTAGATATATATATATATATATGTAAAGACAGTTATCTACATGTTATGTGTGTTCTTCTTGTGATCATATGTTATATGATAGAGCATACATATATATATATATATACACATATATATATATATATATATATACACACACAACATATGCATACAAGTCGTGCCTAAAAACATGAGTATTGTATTGTAGTTGAACAGGAACGTATTAGTATAATACAGGGTCGTGCCTATGGGACGTATTACACTAATATGAGCCATCTTTTAGACCGAGCCGTAGGCCGAATTGTATACTATTATTTGCATGTATGACGTGCATTTTTTACATAATTTCTAAAAAATACTTTCATATGAAAAAGTTTTCAAATGTTTAGAACTATGAGTTAATTGTAAGGATAAATCACGTGATTAATACATTAGTTATTTTAGGGTATTTCATTTCCACTCCAATTTGTGACTTCAAGTTGGTCACATTCGTTATGCTCCTTCGACCTACAATTCTCTAAAAGAAATATGTCACGAATGGCCTTGTTCCAATCTTCAGTTAATGATAGATTGGTGTCACATTCGTGACACCTATTTTGGACAAGTATTGGCTCCTAAAGTATGTCACTTTTTCCCAAGTTCAAGCCTCTATTTATGACTCACACTTAGTCACATTTATGATGATGTTCCTGACCTAAAAACTCATCATTTGGAAATTCCAATTCACCTTCAATTGCATCTCCATTCCATTAATTGTAATGGAATGATGATGATGCCTATTTTGGCTAATGATTCATATCTTGAATCTAGTTAGCGATTTATGCATTTATACTTCCATAATGCCCCCATTTCATATGCCTTCTATTTCATCCAAATCATAGTGAAATCTCCATATTCTTGGATGCACCTAGATAAAACCATGAATGCACAAGAGATCCTATATTTACACATTTTATTACTAAAATCTAATGAAAATAGGCTATAATATGAATTGAATAAATGTGCATAATTGGTTCTATCACTTTGTCATTAATCTTGCCCTTTTGGAATATATCACAATCAGAATACATTTTGTGTAGTCATATTTTACAACAAATTGATCCAATAAATAAAGTTTACATAATGTCTTTAATTTATTAAAGTTACCTTGAAATTTAAGTCCCACAATCAAATCACCATCCCATAATTAATTTGTGCAACTTTCCATTATGGATCAAGATCCACTTTTCATAACAACCATATAGCCAGGCTTTAGCTTGTACCTTACAAGGTTAAACTACTTGGAAACTTTCTTTTGCTACAATCATGTTCTTAAAATGACTCTTAGATATTATAGGATTAACATCCTTTAGTTATATGGCACAACATCCCATTTTTATTGTCTAATGCGAGGAGAAAATCAAATTACCACCTTTTATCAAGTGCAATGTAACACCCCAAAAAAATATAGCTTGAACTTTGTAGAAAAGTGCCAAAATAGTGGCCTAGAATGGCCTAGGAAATGGCCTAGGGAAACCATTTCCATAGTCGTTCTCCACTGCTAACTAGACAGAAAAATGTTTGCTGGGATAAAACTGGAACGACCACCCAAACTATTTGGGTAGGTCATTCTCGAGGTCAGTCAATCTGGCAGAAACTCAAAAATAAAAGTGTATTTGAGCAAAAGGAGAGAAAGAGAAACATAAAAACAAACCCAACTGACCCTCTTTCAATAAAAACCTTTCTAAACCTTCAAATAAACATTCCAAACCTTTCCAAACATAAATTCCTGCCCATCTTTCTTAGATTTTCATAAACCTCACGCAAGAACAAAACTTTGGACGGATGTTGGGGTTTTTGGATGAATTTTAGAAAGGTAAGTTTCTAACCTAGATGAAATTTATGTGTAATAGAGTGGCTTTTGTGTGGGTTATATGATGCTTTTATAGATATTTGTAAGTGTGTAAGAGTTTGCCTTAACTTTGTGATTTTGATGAGGGAATTGTGATTTGATGTTTTGAGTAATTTGGGGATTTTTGAGGAATAAGTGTTAGAACGTGAAATCAAGTTTAGATATGTGTTTAATAAGTAAAATGTGAGTTCATTTGTGTACAGGTAGCGTTCGGGACCTGGAGCATAGTTGAGGCGAGAGCCGACTTTTCAAATCTCGAGGTAAGTGCACCGAATCACGCTTACCATTGTATGTCTTGCTTCTATATGGTTAACTATATTTGGTTGATTTTGCATATGTTGGAATAGTAGGTAAAGTGTCGTAAAATGGACTTGGCGAGATGTGGTTTGATTGCGTGTTATGTTGTGGTAATTAATATATATGTTGTCTATTGTTTGGTTGTGTTAATTGAGATTTCAATATTATAGTGTGCTATGGATTAGTTTGATTATGACGAATGGTTGTTGTTGGTTGTGTGAAATAAGAGGATTAAATGGATCTTATGTTGAGTGTGTTAAAAGGCATGATTTGGTTGATTTGAAATATCGTACGTTATTGGACTGGAACCATGAAATGATGTTAAATTACCTTATATTCAAGTGTACGATTATGGATGAATTATGATGATTGTACAAGTGTTATGTGCATTATGGAATTGGAATGGAATTTCTATGTGGAAAATGAGTGATTGGTGTCATGTTCACGATTGTGATAACGTGTTAGAGTTATACAATGTGTATGACATGGTGAGTGCATAGCTTGAAAAAATTTTATGGTGAGATTATGACAATGAGAATTGACAGTGCTTGCATTCATTCGTTATTGTGTGGACATTTCATGGGAATCGTTGTATGTTCATAATGTGGGGATTAGCCAAAAAGCTCTAATGTTTATGGGGGGATTAGCCATTGGAGTGAAAGCTCTAACTTCATGTGGGGATTAGCCAATATAAGAGTGTGGACTCTCTCATGTGTGTAGAAAGACCTAGGGGCTTGCATTTGTATGAATTGCATTGACATTCATATTAGCATACATTTGCATTTGATGCATGTGGTTACGATATGTAAATGTGAAGTACATGTGTCGAATTGATGTTGGAAATGTGAATGCATGTGGATTGTGGTGAAGATGTTTTGGTGAGTGCATACATTGGAATTATGATGCTTATGTAATGGTTTTATTGTGTGAAATTGATAATTGGATTTTTTTGATGATGGAATTGAGATGTTTATACAAACCATTCCATAAGCCATTCCATTTCCAGAGTCATTTTAAAAGGGGAAATGGCCAGGAGAACAGTCTGTGCAGGCCATTCCATAGGCCATTTCCATGCATCTAGCAGCTTAAAAAGCATATGTTTAAGGGGAAATGAGATTAAAAGTCGACCTAGTATTTGTTAGTTTTGGCATAAACTAAGAATTATGGCCTTAATCGTGGATAATGAACTAACGTCTATTGAATTAGATAATGTAGGATCAATTTCCCTATCCTTGATATCTAAAACACCTAAAACACTTTACCAACGAGTACTTACACATTAACTACTTTGATAAGTGTGTCGTAGGTGTACTTACTGAGTATTTAGTTACTTACGTACATGTGTGTTTGTGATGAGTGTGCAGAGCGATAATAGATTCAGTCATAACTCGCTTTTGTGGACTTTAGAGGTGATACAGTGATTGTTAGGTTGGCTCCTCAGTTTGATTTTGAGGGTCTTTATTTTATACCCACGTATGTATATCTATACGAACTAGAGCATATAAAACAATTTCCATAAATCTCTTGTAAATATATTTCCATTGCTTCTGCATATTTTTTATTGTTATCATTATTTTGTATTCAACCAAGCCTAGTCAACATATTTTAAATAAAATGCATTGTTATGTGTTCCTTTTGGTTTCTTCTTATTTGAAAAAGAAAAAATGGCTGCCAAAATTGTTATTTATTTAAAATGAACTTTGTAAAATTGGGTGCAACATTTAGTGGTATAAGAGCGGGGATTAAAATTCTCTACGGATTGTGTGAAAATTATTTTCTTGCAACATATTTTGAAAACTAAAGTGGGTTTAATGTTGTTTATTGTTAGGGATGGAGACTTCAGATAATGTATCATACGACATTGGGAACGAGACTGCGAGTCCCAAGAGTTTGTACAAGGTCAGGGATCAGCCCCTGGACACAGATCTCTGCCTTGACCAGGTGTCTTTCCACCTTTTGACCTTACTTATGCCCACTTCTTCCAGACTATGACGCACTAGATGTGGGGAAGGAAAGGAGGTGGACACTGGATGGTATTGACAATAATTTTTTAAGAGGTTCGCAAGCAAGACATCAAACCATTTGAGGGGACTACAGACCCTACTGAGGTTGTGTATTGGCTCTGACACACATAATGAATCCTTAACTAGATGAGGTGCTCACTTGAGCATAATTTGAGATATAATACCTCATTGCTGGAGAAGAGTGTTTGGAATTGGTGGGAGGGAGTTTTAGGGAGCTAGAATGACCCTCCTACACTAACTTGGGGAGACTTCTAGAGGGATTTTATACAGAAGTAAACCCCTCCCCTTTACTGAAAGAGGAAGAAGACTTAGTTCTTAGAGCTAAAGTAGAAGGATCTCACTATTGTGAGTATGAGGCTCATTTCACCATACTTTTTAGATACACGCCAAAGTTTTGAGGGAGGACTACGATTTAATATCTTCACCTAGATTGTAATAACGCAGCCTACCTACCAGACACTTCTGGAGATCACACTCAAAGCAGAGGAGATGTTGGCCGAGGAGGATCGACGTGATGGCAAGAGACAGAATGTATTCAGTGGATCTAGTGACACTAGTGGACAGAACAAGAATGATTCAAGACCTCCTAGGAGTAGAGGTGGAGGAAATATCCATTAGAGGAGTGGTGCTGGGAGTAAGGGGAGTCATACCTTCAGACCTTCTGCCTTAGTACACCAAAGAATCAGAGGCTGTACTGGGGGGACACTCGCCATTTATATTTTATTACCACCAGCTGGGCCATCAGGTTAGGAACTGCTATCTGAGGATCAATCATGAGGCGCGAGAGATAGAGTAGTGTGGCAAATAATAGGGGAGCTATTAGTACCGACAGAGGCTGAGGTAGAGGTGCGAGAGAAGCTAGCATCGCCTATAGAGGTGAAGGATCCACACACTCAACGGCTTCACCTCAGACACGTCTCTATGCTATGACACGGGATGAGGTGGTAGCCAACCCCGACATTATTATTGGAATGGTAATCTTTTCTTCTCATAGTCCTTTGGTATTGATTAACCCCCATGAGTGTGAAGTACCTAGGAATGAGACAGAGGTGCGCAACTTTTTTGTTTGGTAAGTTATTACCGACAGTTCATGGTGGACTTTTTGAGATTGACGAGGCTAATGACTGGCCTATTAAAGAAAAATAATCTGTTCATTAGGAATAAATGATGTCAGGAGATCTTCTAGGAGCTGAAGAAGAGATTAATGGAGGCTTCATTGCTGATGTTACCGAGTAAGGCTGGTGGATTTCTAGTATACACGGATGCTTCTAAGACAAGGTTAGGAGGAGTTCTAATGTAGAATGGGCGGGTTATTCCTTACACTACTCAACAGTTACAAGAGCATCAAGCTAATTATCCTACCCACGATCTGGAGTTGGCAGTGATCATTGACACTTTGGAGGTGTGGAGGCATTACCTATAAGGAGAGACTTCAAAATTTTCACCGATCACAATAGTCTCAAGTAAATCACTTCTCAGTGAGAGTTGAACTTCAGACAATAGAGATGGATTGAGCTATTAAAGGATTATGACTGCACGATAGAGTACCATCTGCGTAAGGTGAATATGGTCGCTAACGCTCTGAGCCGAAAAGGAAGAGAGGATGCAGATTTAGTAACAAATAGGGTAGAGTCCCTATTTACTTTGTGGGAGTTGATGATCTAGTTAAATAAGATTGAGGGAGAGATGTTGGCTAATATATGGGTGATACCCCGTATGAGGGAGCTGATTGTACAAAGATAGAAGGAAGATGAGCATTTGATGAAGATCAAAAAGAAAGTGGAAAATGGAAATTGACTACACCACACCAGCTAGATTATGGTGGAGTGTTGTATTATGGGAGATGATTGTGCATCCCATGGATAGTAGAGATTAAAGAGAAGCTAATGGAGGAGGCTCACTACTTACCATACTCAGTACATCTTGGTACAACCAAACTATGTCGAGATATGAGGGATATGTAGAGCTGTTAATTTTTGACACGATAACACAATTTGTAAGCACATGCTTATACACGACACGAATTAAAGTTTCATAATGTTTATGCCACAAACAATAATGTTGGATAGAAAAATAGCACGACACGATTATCATATGTCTAACATGAATTGACAGCTCTAGGGATATGTATTGGTGGGTCAATATGAAGCGAAAGATTATAGAGATTGTAGCTCGGTGTATGTGTTGTCAACAATCAAGGTTGAACATCAAGCTCCAATAGGTAAGTTGAGGTCATTTGAGATTATAGAATGGAAGTGGGAGAAGATAACGATGGATATTACAGTGTGATTACAAGGACTTTTAGATAGCATGATGCAATTTGGGTGGTGGTTGACCGACTTACTAAGTCTGCACATTTACTAGCAGTCCTATAGGATGACACTTCATATAAGCTTGCGGCTCATATATGGCAGAGGTTGTGAGATTGCACGGAGTCCCTATGTTGATCGTGTCAGATCGTGAACCTAGGTTCACTTCGAGAATTTGGAGGAGTGTATTGGATGATATGGGTGCTAGGTTGCGATTCAGCAGGACATTCCATCATTAGACAGATAGGTAGTCTGAGAGGATGATCCAGACAATTGAGGATATGATGAGGGCATATGTGCTGGAGTTTAGAGGTAACTGAGATGAAGATTTACCTTTGATTGAGTTTGCTTATAACAACAATTTCCACTCTACTATCGGAATGGCGTCGTATGAGGCTTTGTATAGAAGGATGTGGTAAGTTTGTCAAAGATTGAGCGACCCGAGTTAGTTCAGTAGACCATGGAGAAAGTGAATATAGTGAAGAGATGTATGCAGGCAGCTCAGGACCGATAGAAACACTGCTTTGATTTACACTATCGGGAGGTATTATATGAGGTAAAAGAGAAGGTATTCCTTTGAGTTTTACATTGGAGAGGTTTCATTCGATTCTATCAGAAAGGGAAGCTAAGTCTGAGGTATGTGGGACTATGTGAGATTATTGAGAAGGTGGGGCCTCTTGTTTATCGCCTTCAGCCACTAATAGAGTTGTCACAACTTCACAACGTGTTTCATGTGTCGATGTTGAGGAAATATCAATCTGATCTGAGTCATATATTTAGAGAGCCTGAGTTAGAGATCGCAGAGGATCTCACATGTGAGGAGTCGGTGGAGATCCTAGATCGATAGATCCAACAGCTGTGCAATCGTAATATTCCAATGGTGAAGGTGAAATGGAGTTTCCATTCAACTAAAAAGGCTACCTGGAAGGTGGAGAGTGATATGCCAGAGAAGTATCTGCATCTCTTTCTGGTGGCTTCATGATTTGAGGTATGTATCCATGACTTGTAACTATGATATGTTGAGTACTAAGAACTTAGACTGTTAAATTTTGGGGACAAAATTTCCTAAGGGGAGAGTTGTAATGCCCCAAAAAAATATAGCTTAAACTTAGCGGATGAGTGCCAAAGCAGTGGCCTGGAACGGCCTAGGGAAACTGTTTTCATTGTTGTTCTCCACTATTGTTAGGACAGAAAAATGTGTTCTGAGATAAAACTGGAACGGCAACTCAAACAGTTTGGGTAGGTCATTCTCTAGGCCGTTCGATTTGGTGGGAAATTAAAATTAAATCTGTATTCGAGAAAACCAAGAAAGAGAAAAATAAAGACAAACCCAACTGACTCTCGTTTGAAAAAGAAAACCTTTCCAAACCATCAAGGAAACTTTCCAAACCTTTCAAAACATAAATTCCTACCTTCTTTTCATAAACCTAACGCTGGAACAAAACCTTTGACAGATTTTAGGGTTTTGGGATGAATTTTAGCAAGGTAAGTTCCCAAGTTAGATGATATTTATGTTTAATAGAGTATGTTTTATGTGGATTTTGTGAGGTTTTTATGCATATTAGTAAATGTGTAAGAGTTTGGCTTAACTTTGTGATTTTGATGAGGGATTTGTGATTCTAGGGTTTGAGTAATTTGGTGATTTTTGAGGAACAAGAGTTAGAACGTGAAATTGAGTTTAGATATGTGTTAAATAAGTAAAATATGATTTGATTTGTGTACAAGGTAGTGTTTGGGATCCAGAGCAGATTTGAGTTGAGAGCTGACTTCGCGGATCTTAAGTTAAGTGCACCGAATCACACTTACCATTGTATGTCTTTCTTCTATATGGTAAAGTATATTTGGTTTATTTTTCATATGTTTAAATGTTATGTAAGGTGTCGTAAAGTAGACTTGGCGATATGTGGTTTGATTGCGCGTTATGCTGTTGTGTTGATTATTTGTGTTCTCTATTGTTTAGTTGTGTTAATTGCGATTTGAGTACGACAATGCGCTATGGATTAGTTTGATTATGAAGAATGGTTATTGTTGGTTGTGTGAAATAAGAGGAAACATGGATCTTATGTTGAGTGTGTTAAAAAGCATGATTTGGTTCATTTTAGACAATGTACATCATTGAACTGGAACCTTGAAATGATGTTAAATGACCTTACGTTCAAGTGTACGATTATGGATGAATTATGATGTTTATAAAAGTGTTATGTGGAATATGGAATTGGAATGGAATTTGTATGTGGAAAATGAGTGATTGTTTTCGTGATCAAGATTGTGATAAAGTGTTTGAGTTATACAATGTGTATGAATGATGAGTACAAAGCTTGAAAAAATTGTATGGTGAGATAGTGACAAAGAGAATTGAAAATGCTTGCATTTATTCGTTTATGCCATATGGACATTTCATGGGCATCGTTGTATGTTCATAATATGGGGATTAGCCAAATCGAGCGAAAGCTTTAAGTTTATGTGGGATTATCGAATATACGAGAGTGGACTCTCTCATACACACAAGAAAGACCAAGGTGCTTGCATTTTTATGAATGGCATCGACATTCATGTTATCATACATTTGCATTTGATGCGTGTGGTTATGATGTGAAATATGAAGTACTTGTGTCAAATTAATGTTAGAAATGTGAATACATGTGGCTTGTGGTTAAGATGTCTTGATGCATGCATACGTTGGAATTGAAACGCTTATGTAATGGTTTTGTTCTGTGAAATTGATAATTGGACTGCTCGACGATGGTTAGGAGGCTTAGTGTTAGAATATGTTGTGTTTAAGGTTTTTTATGGTTTTGCAATTTTTGAAGAAAGTACCTATGAATTGTATGTGAGTTTGTGTGAACTACTAAAGGTTAATGTGTTGTTTTATGGTCAGGAGGTCGGAACAGGCTGGGGAATGACCTATGCAAACCATTCCCTAAGCCGTTCCATTTCCAGAGTAATTCCAGGAAGGCAAAATGGTCAGGAGAACGGTCTATACAGGCCATTTTCATGCAACTGGCAGCTTAAAATGTATATGTTTAAAGGGGAAATTAGATTAACATTCAACCTAGTACTTGGTAGTTTGGCATAAACTAAGAATTATGGCCTTAATCATGGATAATGAACTAATGTCTATTGAATTAGATAACATAGGATGAATTTCCCTATCCTTGATATCTAAACCACCTAACACACTTTACCAACAAGTACTTAGCATTAACTACTTTGGTAAGTGTGTCGCAGGTGTACTTATTGTAACGCCCCGAAAATTCGTCTATTCTAAATTGGGATAAAGAATCACGAAATCGGTTGAAATGAAAAGAATAAATGTTTAGTTTCGAGTGGAATTATAAAGGTGAGATGAGGTACGTTTAGAAGTTTAATTAGAGTGTAATCTAATGTACATTCATGTTAATGAATGAGTAATAATGTTAGAAGCTGTTAAAGACACTTGGTATAAGTATTGTGGAATTTAGAAGATGAATCAGGAAAAATTCAAGAAGAACGATGAACAAATTGATATATGTTAAGGTTTGATTTGATGTTGTAAAATGTGTTAATTTGATGTTAATGGATGTTGATTTAGTAGAAAAGATGTTTATTCAGGTTGG
>CANYCX010034692.1:0-19171 GCA_948193385.1 Breynia disticha f. nivosa
TAATATTGATTGGTTATGTGGGCTACGTTAATGTTGTGTTGAGATTATTATTGCTTAACGTTGTTTGGTTAATAATCTGTATGATGATCACGTATTGTGTTTGCATGATAGGTTTCACGGGATGAAGTATATGGCTTAACACGAATATGTGAAGTACTTGAAGGATGAATGAGGTTGTGTTCTGTTAGGTTTGAATGCAAGCAAATGTTCGGTTATGTTATGAAAACTAATATGCTTTATTTTGCTTAAGGATAAAAAAATGATATAATGAGATGAGGTTATGAGTTGTGGTATGTATGTGATATAACATGAGAGTTGGTATGGACTTGTGTGAACTCGTATGATGTTGAATGATCTTGTATGGTTATCAGATTGTAATGGGATATTATGAGCATTCGCATATGAATGTGGTTTGTTTGATTAAGTATAGTCATTGTAAATATATGCCTTATTGGTATGAGATGAGGGGTGATTGAATATTTGATGGTTAGACTCAACAATTGATTGTGATGCATAACATTCTCGGTTTGTAAATGCATGATGAATGTATGATTTAGTTGTATAGAATATGCATATAACATTCATGCATTGGGACTCTTGGTGAACATATTTAATTAAAGAACAAAGGTTTTTAGTGAGCAAGAATAATGAGGGAGTGGTTATAACATAAAAGGGAATATCACACTTCGAGCCACGACCTCTAAGGATATATCAACAACCTACCTTGGGCTACACATTTTAGGCTAAACCTAGACCTCTGAGAGAAAATGAGAAGGGTTGGGAGTCATATAGGCGTCCACATAAATATTACGGGTAGTATATGACAAAATGCTACACCGGGCATAGTGAAAAATAGCTCGTTACGCAGACGTGTGTACGAGTGTGCCAGGCCAAGTAAGGGGCGATATTCAGGACAAGTAAGGGCGTGAAATCTATGATCCATAGTAACTTATAACCACATACTCTCGGCCGAAAATCCCGTTTGCAAACGTCAAAATTAAGGCCAAGTAAGGGCATAAATTTAAAACTAAATGAGATCTCGGGTGATCATGTTTAGGAATGCATTATATGACATGCATTCGCATTTATCATATTGCATAAGACGTGTCTTTATGAACTTATGATATGACTATGCTTATGTGATCATGAAATGATTATGAGGTTGTTGAGTGTGCTTAATATAAGTTGTACTATGATCACAAGTGTATGAATGTTGTGAGGTTAGTGTGAAATGAATGACTTAATATTGAGAGTGTAATGGTGTGTATGCTTGTTAGGTGTATAACATGTTGAATAAGAATGGATAATGACATGGTCATGCTTGGTTATGGAGGTGAATTTGATCTTGGAAAATTCTTGAGAATTTCATGAAAATGTTGCCCTTTTGTATGTTTGACATTTGGGAATTGAAAATGTATAATGACTTGATTATACTGATTTTGATGGGAGTGGAATTCAAAATGCCAAGTGTTTGCTAATAGTTATATGAACTCATGTGTATCATTGATTGATGAATTGTTGAGTGGTTGGTTTTCGAATGTGTTGTATGATTGATGCCCTGTTTAGGTTGATGTGAGACATAAGAGTTTGATTATTTACGAGTAATATTGTTGTAAATATAAGGATGTAAAGGGTTGAAATTACTGGAAAGAAATGTTGTGATTGTGTTGTGTGTTTGTGTTAAGTTGTTTGCAGGATTTTAGAGATCGACGCGCGGTAGTAGTTAAGTACGCGTGGTTGTGGTGATAGCGCGTACTTGACCACGACAATGCGTTTGTTTGCACTAGGAACTACGCGTGGTAGCTACGACAATGCGTAGTCCTCTACCACAACACGTAGTTACCTACTCACAACGCGTGGATCTCTGGCTGCACGATATGAAGCTTGCCTCTGTGTGCTAAACTTGCATGTTTTGTCATAGGAATTATTAATATATGAACCAAATCACTTGAATGCTTGTATGAAAGTACTTTTCTGAACAATAATTATTGGGAAGTTTATCAACAGAATATAAAGCATGAATGTATATGTGAATTTGATTGAGTTTTTTATTTATTCTGAATTGAATGAATGTGAACAAACTGAAATAGGGAAGGTTGTCCATTTTGGTAAGTGATTGAGTTTCACAACTCACGGTGTTTTATACCTACCGTGTGGGTAGAGACTCGAGGAAGACATAGAGGAGGTGTGATAGTTGTTGCTCTTGCCGACTGAAACTGACAAACCGGTGTACCAGGGTGGCCGTGCACTGTAGTTAAAGTGTGAACAAACATCATACATTATATTGCATAATGTTCATGCATATATATTTGTTTTGTCGAGTGTATTCAAATTTGGGGTTTTTCTTAATTGGTTTCTTCCTTGTAAACCCCAAACGAGTTTGTAAACACACACGTTTTGCGATATTTCCGTATTTTGAAACTCTTATGAATTATGATTTAGGCAACCAAAGTATTGCATAAAATTGAATGTGCATAAATGAATTCATCTTTACTATGTTAAGTCTCAAAGTGCGATTTTAAAAACAATTGATTTTCGAGTTCGGGTACCATTTGAGAAATATGTATATGCGAAAGTGAATGGTAGTCGAATTTGGGGGTCACAGGCTATGTTCAGCTTGTGCGAAATATGGAATAAATCAAGTGGAACATATTGTGCTTTAAGATTTTTATGTTGTGGATATTGGTTGAGAAATGTTGTTTAACTTTGAGATTGATTGATGTGGAATGTTAAGTGTTAAGACTGTTGTTTTTATGAATCCAGCAAGTCAGAACGGGCTGGGGAACGACCACGCAATCCATTTCCCCTAGCCGTTCCCATTGAAGTCCAAAATCTGTAAGGTGAAACGGTCAGGAGAACGGCCACAACAGGCCGTTCCCATTGTCGTTCCCTTTGTTCTGGCAGCCTAAAAATCTTAATAATTGGAGAAGTTTGTGAGGAACAATGGGTATAACGTGCACCTTAATACATATATGAAGTACACTAATGTCCTAGGATGAATTCCTTAGCAAATAAAACACTTAAAAGATTGTATTTGACATGGAAACGGTGAGTCAATAGGGAAGCTGGGCGCGAATGCGGCTTTGTGTTCCACGAGCACACCCGTATTAGCCGAAGGTTCCCCTGCGCATCAGCTTAACAATAATAAGGTTTCACTTACTGAGTATTTCTATATACTCACCTTTGTTTTGCTGTTGAATGTGTGCAGAGCGGCAGTAGGGTACTCGGGACTCACTTTTTGGGCGGCCTCAGGTGGTGATACGTGACTGCATAGGTTGGCTCCTAGCTCGTATTTTGAGGGTATAGTTTTTATACCCACTTTTGTACATCTATACACATAGTAGTATAGAAATTTGATTTCCATGCACGGTTTTAAACCATAGCCACAACTTCCTCATATGACGATATTTTTGTATAAACTTTGTTACTGGCCCGAAGTTTAAAATGGAATGCATGTTTATTCTTGATTTTATTAAGCGTGAACTAATCATTTATTTTATGACCAAAAAAAGAAAAAATATGGTTGCCAAAAATCAGAATTTAGTTGAAAAAGAACTTTACTAATTCGAGCATCACACTTCTAGCTTGAACTAGTATAGTATTTGTGGTTCGATTTGAGCCAAAAATCAGATTGTTTGTAAGGTGGCTTGAGTCAAAAATCAAGTGTAGCGAGAAAACATGGTGGAGTGTTGAAATTCCTAAGTGAAAGCTTAGGTAGTGGAGCAGGAGTAGTTTATCGAACCACTCTAAATCTTATGTATCTCCTTTCTCTCCCTTCTCTCACGCTTTACACTTGTAAAAAATTTGAAATTTTAGCCATTTGCATAACCTCTATTCAATCCTCCCTTTCTAGAGGTTATTTGGATTCTACAATTGGTACCAAAGCTAGGTTCTCATCTTTGAAGGCTTAACATCCTTGAGTAGAAGATCCAAAACTGGCACAAGGAAATTTTGGTAATTTTAGTGTGAATCCAAATTCCCCTCCACTCTTCAATGGCACAAATTACTCATCTTGAAAGAACTATATGAAGATTCACACCATGTGTGAGGGAATCAAGTATTAGAAGGTCATCATCCATGGTCCCTATGTTCCAAGAAATGACAATGATGATTTGAAGGATGAGCTTGACTATAGTCATGAAGATTGGGACAAAGTCTACATCAACGCTAAGGCCATTAAACTTATTCTTTGTGCACTATACACCAAAAAGAAGAATCGAATGGGTTCTTGCACAAATGCTAAAGACATCTGAGATAGGCTAAGAGTGACTTATAAAGGAACCAATCAAGTGAGGGAAAATAAGATTAAAATGTTGGTCCATGAGTATGAAATGTTTAGCATAAAGGATGGAGAATCAATCAACAACATGCTTGATCGATTTGGTGAAATTATGAATTACTGGAGTAGCTTAGGAAAAATAATGAGTGATAGTGAGCAAATGAAGAAGATTCTTAGATGACTTCCTAAGGAGTGGGATTCTCAAGTCACTGCAATTATGGAATCAAAGGATCTCAATACATTAGGATTTAATGCTTTGGTTGGATGTTTGATCAATTATGAGATTATCTTGAAGACTAGAGGTGGAAGATCAAAACCAAAGGAGAAGAACATTGCTATGAAGGCTAGCCTACCTCTCTATGAAGAAAGTGATGGTGACATACTTGAAGTTGAAGAGGAGGATGAGGAAATGGCTCTTTATGCTAGGAATTTGAGGAAATTCAAGAATTTGATGAACTCTAAAAGGAAAGAGCTAAAAGGAGGAGATAGAAGAAGAAACTACAACAATGAGAAGAGAAGAAGTGGTGATGATAACAAGAGGAACAACATAAATGATGAAAATTGTTTCAAATGTGGCAAGAAAGGGCACTATACTAAGGAATGCAAAGTTGGAACATCATGAAAGCATCAATCCAATGAAAGATATGACAAAGGAAAAAAGAATGAGTCCTTCATTGCTAGTTAGAGTGATGATGAAAGGAAAGAGCATAGAAATGAAGAGACAAATCTAGCTCTTATGGCTAAAAGCCATCACTCTAGTGATAATGAGGATGAGGTATCTTCTAGCTTTTTTTATTGAATTAAGTGATGATGATGATGATTTGCTTGAGAGTGACTTGCATGATGCCTATATGAAATTACAATATGATTTTGAACATGTGCTTAAGATGAATAAGAGGTTAAAGTAGGATAACAAGAAACTTATGCTTGATATTGACGTGTTGAGAGATAAGCTAAATGATATGAGTAAAGTTAAACATAACGAAGCTAAAGGTACTTTACATGAAACTTGCTTGATTAAAGAAAAGGAACTTACCAATGAATTTAAAAGGCCTAAAGATGAATTTTCACTTGTAGTTGGTAAATTCACTAGTGGTAATATAAAATTTGAGGAGTTGCTTTCATTGCAAAGATATTCTATATCTAGAAATGGACTTGGTTGTGATTCACACAACAAGAACTCATGCTTGATGACTAAATTTATAAAAGCTAGTAAGATTGAGAATGATAAAAGTGCTTTGCCTACTTGTGATAAATGTTTGAAATTTGGACATAGCACTTATGTTTGTACTAGCTTGAGGAGATGCTTGAAAGTGAAGAGGATTTGGGTTATGAAAGGGACCATAGTACCAAATATGGTTCACATGGCTAACACTAAAGGACCCAAGTTAGCTTAGGTACCAATGAAGAGGAAAATAATTTCTTTTATAGGTACCAAGAAGAGTGAAGGCTCCACCTAGTACTTGGTATGTAGATAGTGCATGCTCAAGGCATATGTGTGGGATAAAAGCTTGTTTGTGGACATTAAACAAAAAGAACATGATTATATGACTTTTGAGAATAATAATAAAGCTAGAATCATTGGTATTGGTAAAGTGGGTAAGGATCCTTTAGCAATTATTGATAATGTTCTCTCGGTAGATGGTCATAAACATAATCTTTTGAGTGTTTATCAATTATGTGACATGGTATATGATGTGAAGTTTGAATCTACACATTGTATTGTTTCTAAGAATGATAAAATTGCCTTTGTTGCCTTGAGACATAAAAATACTTACATTGAGAACTTGCATGATGATGCTTCTTTTGATGATAATGCTTCTTTGTTGCATAGAAAACTAGGACATGCTCCTTTACCATTAATGTCCAAACTTGTAAAGAACGAAATTGTTAGAGGATTACCTAGGTTAAAATATTCACAAGAACATATTTGTGAGCCATGCATGAAAGGTAAGCATGTTAGGGGATCATTTAAAGGAAATATGGAAATAACCATAAGTAGAGTACTTGAGTTAATTCATATAGAATTAATAGAACCATCTAGGTATGCTAGCTTGAGTGGAAAATATTATGCATTGGTAATTGTTGATGATTTCTCTAGATTTACTTGGGTAAGATTCATTGTGCATAAGAATGATGCTTTCCATGAGTTTTCCAAGTGGTGTAGGTTGGTTCAAAATGCAAAGAGCTTGGCAATAATAGCCATAAGATCGGATCATGGTGGTGAATTTGATTATGAGCCATTCGAAAAGCTTTGTGAAAAGTATGGAGTTGGACACAACTTCTCATCTATAAGAACATCTCAATAAAATAGAGTGGTGGAAAAAAAGAATAGGACCTTGGAGGAGATGAGTAGAATACTGCTCAATGAATACTAACTACCTAAGTTATTTTAGGCGAAAGCAATGAACATGACTTCCTATGTGATCAATAGAGTTCATTTAAGGAGAGACAAGCTCAAAACTCCTTATGAGCTATGGAAAGGTAAAAGGCCTAACTTTTTGTATTTCCATCCATTTGGTTGCAAAGTGTTCATTCATAACAATGGAAAAGACAACTTAGGTAAATTTGATGAGAAATTGGATGTAGGAACATTCCTAGGATATTCACTCACTAGTAAAGCATATAGAGTCTATAATCATAGAACTAGAGTTGTTGAAGAAAATATTCATGTTAAATTTGATGATCTAGTTTTACCCTCGCAAAAGGTATGTGTTTTTTATGATGTAGGTGTTGAAGAAGGAATGCAAGAAGTTGAGAAGATGGTGAAGGAAGTAGAGCTAAAGGATGAGAAGTTTGAAGGTAGAGAAGTTAGTCAAACCTTGAATGCAACTACATGGGCTAATGTGAAGAATCATCCAATAAAGCAAGTCATTGGAAATATTAGAGATAAAGTTAGAACAAGAATGGAACTCAATGAGCAAATGAGCAACTCAGCCTTTATATCATTGATTGAACCCAAGAACATCAAAGAAGCTCTAGAGGATGAGAATTGGGTGATGGCAATGCAAGAGGATTTGAATCAATTCAAGAGGAACAAGGTTTGGGAACTTGTACCTCTACCCAAGGACAAGACCATAGTAGGAGTGAAATAGGTGAACAATATAAAGAGGGATGAATATGAAGAACCGGTGAAGAACAAGTCTAGATTAGTAACTCAAAGATTCTACCAAGAAGGACTTGATTATGAATAAACATTTGCTCCGGTTGCTAGACTAGAAGCAATTAGACTTCTTTGTGCTTTTGCTTCACATAAGAAAATCAAGCTTCATCAAATGGATGTGAAGAGTGCATTTTTGAATGGATATACTTAAGAAGAAGTCTATGTAAAGTAACCTCCTAATTTTAAAGATATGGATCATCTGAAATATGTATACAAGCTCAACATAGCCTTTTATGGACTTAAACAAGCTCTAAGGGCATGGTATGAGAGGCTAAGTAGCTTTCTTACTCAAAATGATTATGCTAGAGGCAAAGTAGATAACACTTTGTTTATTAAAAGAGTAAGAAAAGATATGTTTATTTTCCAAATATATGTTAATGATATAGTATTTGGTGCTACTAACCAATCTTTGTGCAATGAGTTTAATGAGCTTATGCAAGGTGAATTTGAAATGAGCATGATGGGAGAATTGAATTTCTTTCTTGGGCTTCAAATAAAGCAACTAGATAAGAGGATCTTCATTCATTAAAGTAAGTACAGTAAGGAGTTTCTCAAAAAGTTCAAGATGAATGGATGCAAGTATGTTTAGACTCTTATGGATTCAAATCTTAAATTGGAGAAAAAAGAAGATGAAGAAGATGTGGATCAAAAGGTATATAGTGGCATGATTGACTCTCTTTTATATCTAACTGCCTCTAGACCAGATATAATGTTTTCCACTTGCTTGTGTGCTAGATTCCAATCATGTCCTAAGATATCTCATTTGGTTGCTTGCAAATGCATCTTTAGATATATAATTATACTATTGATCATGGACTTTGGTATCCTAGTTGTGATGCATTTGATTTGTATATATATAGTGATGCCGATCACGGTGGTTGTAGGATTGATAGGAAGATCACTAGTGGTACATGTCATTTCATTGATGCATCTTTGTTCTCATGGGGGTAGCAAAAAGCAAGTTAGTGTTGCAGTCTCTACGGCTGAATCTGAATATGTAGCTGTAGAGAGTGCATGTGCATAAGTACTTTGGCTTAAGCATAAACTTTTGGACTATGACAGTCATGCTAAAAATGTACCCATATATTTGATAATACTAGTGTCATAAGTTTGAGTAAAAATCCAATTTTGCATAGTAAGACTAAGCATATAGAAATTAGACATCATTGCTTGCGTGATCACTATCTTAATGGTGATATTTGTCTTAAATTTGTGCCTAGTAATGATAAATTGGCTGATATACTCACAGAACCTTTAAAAGAAGACACATTTAATGACATTAAAATGAGAATTGGCATGTGTGATTTGAATTCTATATAATGTGTTTATATGATTGATTTACATGTTATTTTATAATCATATTATGCATTCATAAGCACTAAGTATAACAAAGTAGTGAATTGATACAAGCCTTGCTTGAGCAACTAGGTTTGTCAAGAAAGAAAATGGTGAAAGAAAAGGCAAAAGGCTACTAGAGGGTTTACAGGTCGACTAGAATGGAAGTTAGTCGAGTAAAATGTGTAGGCTACAAGTTAGAAAAGTTCTAAAGTAAAAACCAGCCGACTAGCCAAGACACTAGTCGAGTAAAGTGAATTTTCCAGGCAAGTAGTCGACTTACATTGTTTCAAGTTGACTAGAAGGTGATTTTCCATGTAATAGGTCGAATTGCACTTTAAGCCAGTCAATTATCAGGTCAAAAAGTTTTAGATAATCATTGGGAAGGCACACCAGTCGACTAATAAGGAGATCAGTTGAGTGGCAAACAAGTTAGTAGCTCTGGATCTAAATTTAACCATATACCAGTCGACTAGTATAAATATAAGTAGAGTGGCAAACAAGACAGAAGCTACAGGTCAGATTTTAACCATATACCAGTTGACTAGCTTTTAGACAAGTCAACTAGTAGTCGAGTTTACTCAGCACAGCCCTCGACCACCAGTCGACTAATACACTTACCAGTCGACTGGTAATACAGACAGAGACTTAAAATCACCACAAACCCTCATTTCCCTCATTTTCTTCAAGAAACAAACGCTCTTCACTGGACCTATCCTTCCTCCAATCGACCAAAAACTTCCAATCAACACCAAAATCAATCTTCAAATCCATTTACCCAAATCATAAACACTTCAATTTCACTCATATCCCTCTCTAAACACTACAAAATCTACCTAAATCACCACATTTTTCCAAAAACCTAGCTCATCCCACATCATAAACAATGGTAAGAACAAAGGCAAAGGCTCATAGAGAACCCAAAAATAGCCACAACAAGAGAATCTCAATAAGAAATCACGCCCAGAACCCACTAGAATGCACTGTTCATCATCCCAAGGGGAGCATCCCGGGAGTGAGAAAGAGTACTACCCCGATTTACACAAACGAGCCAAGATTTATATACAAAGGTACTATCTACTAAGATTCTCATTCCATCAATAAAGTTTCATTGGGTTAATCTTATGAAGTCTCAGTATGCTGAACTGTTTGAGCGTTTTAAGGAAAAAGGAATTTATGATGTCTTGGGGGTATGAAGATGATATCTATGAGGGATTGGTGCGTAAATTTTATGCAAACATGCCTTTAATGATTAGTGGTGATGCAAATCGTTGTACGGTTCTTAGTACTAGGCTGAAGAGGAAGGGAATTACCATAACGGAGGATAATTTATGTCATTGGTTTGGGATGAAGAAAGGTGGAGTCAGGCCTACTTGTTCCAATGATGACAAAAGCATGGATAGGACTAGGAATCTGGATGATCTGGATGAGGAACCAGAATTGGAACGAGAGTGGACTCTTAACCTTGAGGATGGTTTCTGTCTTCTTAGGCAATTGATGGTAGTTCCTAGTGACAAGCACTTAGAGGCAATGGATATGCCGGTGCCATATAGGTTGCTTCACTATGCATCAATCGGAATTTCTTTCTAAAGAAGGCCAGCAACAAGCACATTACCAATCTTGATGTGGAGATAATTTGGCATCTTAAGGAAGGAAGAGAGATTAGTTTCCCACATTTGATGTTGAGCATGATGAAGAGAAAGCACCAGCTCCTCCATGCCAAACTTGACCACCGCTCTTCTAAGCCGAAGGGTATGCCATTTGGAGCCGTGATCACCAAAATTCTCAAGGCAAATCATATTGATCTTGAAGGGAAAGCCTCACTCCCTATCCTCATAATTGGCGAGTTACCACCATGAATCTCTAAACCATGAGGTTTGTCAAAATGATTGAAAGAGGATGGATGTATGCTCCACATGCCAATCACTTCCGCTTAACTTCGACCGAGGAAGGCGAAACCTTTTATGATGCTACTCCAAAGGGAAGTTTGGCTAGGCATAGCCATGTGTGTTATGAAGAGATGGTGGTTCTTCGAAGGGAACTTGGAGAGGTTCGTCAAGAAATGGGGACTGTGCGTTCAAAACTCTGGGAGGAGATTAGTTCCATAGGTCGCTTGATTAAGAAGGTCTCTTCCGTTGTTGAGAAGATTTGGGACAAGCTCACTTGCCGCTCTGATGATGTTGCTCATCCTTAGTTTTGCTTGGCACCGTTCTGACCCACATTCTAGCATGATCATCCTATGCATTTATCATTTATGTGTCTTTTGTTGAATGTTTAGGAACTTATTATGAACTTATGTTTACATGCTTGATGTATTTGGATATTTATATTATGTGGATTATCTGCATAGGATATAATGAGTATTTGTATAAGTATGGATATTTATGGTTGATTATTATCTTATGGTGTGTTTGAGTATATATTGTATTATTTGATGAGTTACTTATCCTTATGCTTTTGATTATGACAAAAAGAGAGAGAGAAAAGAGTTGAGTGTTGTGAATTTGAGTTGAGTGTTGTGAATTTGTTTGTATGAATTTGTTTTTTTGTGAATGTATTTTGTTATGAGAATTTGTATTGATCTTCTTGGTAAAGGTTTAAAGGTTAATGAGTTTGAAGATTGGTGAGTGCGGTTATTAATGGACTTTAGTTATGAGTTATGATTGAGTTTGGAAAATGAAATGAACTTATGAATATTGAAATCAAATTCTTAGTTATGTCAAAATAGAGCATAGTATAAGGGGAGAAAAACCCTAAAAGGAATTAAATTAAAACTTGTAAGCTAACCACTTGACAAGGAAAACCTTGATCATATATTTGTCGCCTTGGTTTTGAGACTATTTTTATCAAATTCACTAAAGCTTTGTTATAATCAAAAAAGGGGAGATTGTTGGACCAATGGTGGTTAACAATGTAAATCTGCCCTAAGTTTTGATATGACTGAAATCTTTATGAATTTAATAAACATAGCATGTAGGTTGGAGATTGGAAATTAAGTACTTGAAGGTTGGTGACAAAGACTAAGTAAGAAAAGACTTGAATGTAGTGGAAAGCAGTCAAGTAAGAAGATTTTGCGTGGTGTCAGTCGACCTGTGTGGAGACTAGTCGACTGGTGTGCTGGAAATTCAACAAGGAGGTTAGGAAAGACTAGTTTGGGGACCACAGCCCCAAACCAGTTGACTGAAAAGGAAACTAGTAGACTGGTTCTGACTTCTGCTGCCAAAACTGGAGAACAAATCTTCAGGGTGACATCAAAGATCAATCCACATTTTTTGGGAGATGTGAAATTTGAATTCAGCAGCAGGTAATTCAACTTATGTGTTTTTCAGTCGACTGATGTGTATTGCAGGGCATTCCAGTCGGTGAGACTAGTCGACTGGAGGCTAAGTCTTGAAAAGTTTGGAAGCTGCTGGAATGCAAAGCACTCGACTGGAGTTTAAAATAGTCGACTAGAAGCTTCAAAATACTCGAGTGCAGTATGTACCAGTCGACTGGTGAAGCTGACTGTGGACAAGAGTTGACTTCGAAAAGCAACTTAAAGTGGACCACAACAAAGACCAACGGCAAAAACACAAGAGAACATATAAATAGAAGTAACGACAGAGGAGAGACGCTAACAAAAGCATTCTAAAGCATTCATGTTTGTCTTACAAGCTCTTGCTCTTACTTTTACTTGTGTTCTTTGTGTTTCATCTAGAAGAGTCTTCTAGTTTGAACTAGTATAGTATTTGTGTTTTGATTTGAGCTGGAAATCAGATTGTTTGTAAGGTGACTTGAGCTAGAAATCAAGTGTCACGAGAAAACATAGTGGAGTGTTGAAAATCCTAAGTGAAAGCTTAGGTAGTAGTGTAGGTGTAGTTTATCGAACCACTCTAAATCTTGTGTCTCTTCTTTCTCTCCTTTCTCTCACGTTTTACACTAGCAAAAAATTTGAAACTCCAGCCATTTGCATAACCTCTATTCAATCCCCCTTTCTAGAGGTTATTTGGACTCTACACTTAGTATCATCATTCATTTGGATGACTTATATGTTTTCCTTTTCTTTGGTTTTTGACATTTCTTATTGTTTTTTGAAGGTCTATATTATTTATTTAGGACTCAGCCGATCCAATAATCCCCTACTCACTTCAAACTCTCATCTTCAAATTCTCTTAAATGTCTTTTCCAAGTATTCTCAACCACTTAAACTCCTATATAATTCATTAGTATGCTGCATGCATATCTTCTGAACTGATTTCTTCAATATCATAATTTTTAGTGAAGAAGAAGCTAAGCAGTCCGTACTCTACAGCTATAAGCATAGCTTCTCAGGATTTTCTGCAAAGCTTAAATGCCACCCAGAATAAGGCCTTAAAGAGTAATTTACTGATCAGAACACTAATTACTTTCTGCCATTTTTACTTATAAATACAACATTTTGCATGTATAAAGTTGATATAAGAAATTTGAATGCAGATGTGAATGGAGCGATATCGGTGTTTAGGAGCAAAACATTAAAGTTGCACACTACCAGAAATTGGGACTTCTTGGGCCTCTCATTGGACACCATCACTACTTGGTTAGATTTTCCTCTACAGCTCAAATATGGCAATGATGTTGTTATTGCCATTCTCGATACTGGTATGTCTTATTTGTATATTTGATCTTTTCATTACAATTTCATTTTATGAGATAAGGAAATATATATGATCTAATATGATGACGAGATATTGAAGGGATAAGGCCAGAACATGAAAGTTTCAAAGAAAATAGAGAAATGGGGCCAATTCCTTCACATTAGAAAGGAAAATGTGTGAAAGGAGAAGATTTTGAACCAAAAAAGGCATGCAACTCCAAGCTAATCGGTGCTCCTTACTATTTAAATGGCTTTGAACAAAAATAAGGTTCACTCAACAACAGCAGCAACCAAGAATATAGATCAGCTTAAGACATTCTTGGTCATAGAACACAACTTCCACAGCAGTTGATCCATTGTAAGAAATGCCAGCTACTTCAGTTTTGCCCGAGGCATAGCCAAAGGGGGAGCTCCTAGGGCTTGTTTGGCAGTGTATAAAGTTTGCTGAGGGAAGAATTTTGATGGAAAATGTACCGACACTAGCATATTAGCTGCATTTGATGATGCATTGTATGATGGAGTGAACATGATATCAGCCTCGTTTGGTGCTAACCCTCCTTTGCTTCCATTTTTTAATTCGAGTGCTCATATAGGAGCCTTCCATGCAATGCAACATGGTGTAAGTATGGTGTTCTCTTTTAGAAATGGAGGCCCTAACCTCGGCTCAAAATATTGCACCTTGGAGTATTTGTGTGGCTGCTTCCTCCATTGATCGAATGTTCCCAACACAGATTCTTCTAGACACCTATTTGACTCTAATGGTATAATTTCCTCAATTTGCTACATACAAGTTAGAAATATATGAACCAACCAACATTAGTCTGTAATATGGAATGATTCCAGGGAGATGGTATAATAACTAATATGATCAGAGGAAGATTGATCAGCACCGCAGTATATTTTTTTAATGGGTATATACTGATGATTTGAAATATTATCAGTACTACTTCTTTTTTAACTAAGTTTTCAATAATTATATAATACATATGTAAAATTTGCGTGACAAAGAACTGGAAAAAACGACTGGCCACAAGAATGATCATATTGTGCTTCTCCATCATAGGAGGAATAGAGGATGATGAAATAGCTCAAGTTGTAGTTAAGAAAGCCAATGACTCCTCTTATCTTTGCAAATCCTCTTAGAAGGCAAATTACAGGTGTTGATATCGTCCTCACTGTTCATGTTGACATCAACGTTGGTACTCAAATTCAATACTTAACATTTCTACATGCTTCGTAACTCAACTGTATATTCCTTGAAATCATAATAAGTTTGGAGCATGTTGAAGGCTCCATTTGGTGCAGATATCGAGTAAAACTATGATTGGCAAGTCTCCAGCACCAGTAGTTGCACCTTTCTCTTTTAGAGGTCCAAGTTCTATTTCCCCTAATTTTCTTAAAGTATTGATTTCCATTATTAATGCAAAATTGCATAGTAGTTATGTTACAATTGATCATATAAATCCAACATGGGGTGATGGAAAATTGCAACCAGATTTAACAGCTCCAGGAATCAATATATTGGCAGCATGGCCTCCTAAAACTCCTCCAACTGGTATTCCATTCGATGAACGGTGAGTTGATGGAAACTTTCAATCAGGCACATCAATGTCCTACCCTCATGTTTCAAGAGTTGTTGAACTTCTTAAATCTGCACACCCCACTTGGTCCCCTGCTGCAATTCGATCTGCCTTAATCACCACCGGTAATCATTTCTTCAGACTACCAAATGTGTGCTACTTCTGTTGTAAACATAAATATTGACCAAATTTAGAACAAGTAACTATTGATTTGCTGATAATGTTGGTGAGGAAAAACATAGCGTATACAGGGACACAAGCCTTGACAGCATTCTAGCCGGTGGAACAATGAAAGAATCAAATGCTTTTGATTTTGGTGGTGGTCATATAAATCCCCCAATTGCCATGGATCCAAGCCTGGTGTATGACGTGAAAACCAGTGATTACATCGCATTTCTTTGCAACATTGGTTACACAAAGAAACAAATAAAGAACTTAACACTAAACTCCTTATCTGAAGAGATTGATTCCACTTGCTCTAACCTTCACGTAACAAATGCAAACATTAATTATCCATCAATCACGGTGAAAAGTCTTGAGTCGTCCATGACCATCAAGAGGTCAGTTGGTAATGTGGGTTTGCACCAAAATGCCATATACACTGTGAGCATTGTTAAGCCTCATGAAGTGGATATAAAGATATGGCCAAGAGTTTTGATATTCTCATGGTTGAAGAAGGAGGTATCCTACTTTGTGACACATAAGCCAATGAAGAAATCACAAGGAAGGTACGATTTTGGAGAAATAATTTGGTCAGATGGATTCCACAAGGTCAGAAGTCCACTAGTTGTATTGGTAAACACTACTGCTGCTGCAGAATCCACATTTGCATACTGATCCCAATGGTGGAAGCCAATAAAAACGAATGCTTTGCTTTGTCCTTGTCATGAATTTCAATCTGTTCAATTAGCTTTAAAAGTGACATTTGTAAGTTGTAACTTATTATTATGGAGGAACAATAAATTGTGAAGCTACTAAATTGCTGGTCGAGTTGTAATTTAGTGTCTTCTGTTGCAGTACGAAAAAATACTGTTGTAAAATTACTATTAGAATAATGAATTGATTGTTTCGTAACATATAATAACAAAAATACTTTTAAGTGTGAAACTATTTTAAAATTTTGATAAAAAATATTTTTGTAAAAAAAATAAAAAACAATATTAAAATTATTTTTTAAAATTTTTTATAATATTTAATTTAATTTTATAAATAAAAATTAATATGATAAATTAAAAATTTTGATCATAAAATAATATATTAAATATATTATTTAAAAAAAATAAACTAAATTTAAAAAAAAATGTTAAGAAAATAAAATATTTAACTTAAAAACAGAAAATAGTTTTTTTTAGGAAAGCTTTAAATGCTACTTTTTAAAAAGTAATTTTTTTAGCAAAAGTGTTTTTGATAAAAGCAGTCTTTTAATGTTATCAAATGCTGAATTATTTTTGTGAGCCAGATACTGCTATAATTTTGACAAACAATAATATCAAACGCTATCTTAATCTTCTTGTTAGAGCATCTCCAATCCACTCCAAATTAGTGTGAGTGGAGATGATTTAAAGTAAGGGGAGGGGTCCAGCCAGACCCCTCCACTTACTTACTTTAATAGTCTTGCGTAGTCCCGTGGGATACACTAAAAAATTTTATTTTTTAATTTTTTACATTAAACAATTTATTTTTTATAATTTTAAAATATTAATTGAATATGTAATTAATAATATAATTTTTTAATTAGGTTTAATATAATAAATAAATATTATAAAAATAAATATGTAAAATTATTTTTGGTTTAATATAATTAATATAATAATTAAATTAATAAATTATTAATTTTTAAAAGGAGGAGCCAAATACTAATAAAACACACACCGAAATATTAATTTAAATAGACCAATAGATTAAAAACTTCATTTTGATAGAATAGAAAATAAAATACAATACAACAAATAAAGACAAACTTAATAATCTGAAAGATCCGCTCCATGTCCATCAAAATCGTTAAGTAAATACTGAAACACATTTAAAGTAGAAGATGGTGGTGCTTGTAATCCTTTTTTTTTTTTGCAAGATTTCAGCTTTTTTTGCTTGATTAAAAGCTGTACGTTTGGATCACCAATTATTGTCAAATCTTGCTTCAAAATTCTATCTTCTTCTCTTTATTTTTTCTTAGTAATACTTTGTTTTTTAAGTTCTATGATTGTAAACATCATTTCAATAATTTTTTATTTTCCTCTTGCAGCACATTAACAACAACTAAAATCGAGGCATCCATTTTTTAGTTTTGTTTTTTTTCACCCCAGTATGGTGATCAAAAGAATGACCTTCAACATCGTCACTCAAATTGATTACAAAAGAAGACATTCCAATAAATTCTGTAGTAGGAGAATCTGGAGTAGGATTTTCTGACTCCGAAGGCAAGTAATTGACATCATGCTTTCGAGATAGTCTTGTTGGGTTTGACACATCGTCTCTAAACTTTTCAAAATCTTTCATCAAATACCAAACATGATCGAACTTAAACCCACTTTTAAATTTAAGATATGTCATAAGTAATGTCTTTGTTTGATTTAACTGCAAAAAAATACAAATATTCACGTTTATATTTAAATAAAAAAAATTAAGGATATCTTACAATATGATGCACCACTTAGGTGTATAAGCTTTATTTGTGGTATACATCCATTAAGTTTTTGAACCACTTTTTCAATACCTCCCATCTTTGATTGGAGAGACCTTATTGTACGCGCCTCTAAGGACAGATATTTGAGATATTATATTGGTTTTCAACATGACTTCAAAAACTGGTTGAACTTTGATTTCTTCCCACTACTAGATCTTGTGAGATATCCTTGTAAATTTGACATAGAAGTTGCTCTTTTGTCGGATTGTAACTAGAACCATGGTTTGTCATATTGTTTTAGAAAAAGTACAAATGGTTCTGAACGATTGTTTAGAGATGGTGATAGTGGAATGAATAGAACAGATGGTCTTTATATAAGCAAAAAAACATGATTTTTAATTTTTTTTGAAAAAATTATCAGCTTTCATGTCGTTCAATGCATTGATAGGCAAACATCATCAGCTTTCACGCCATTCTATACTTCATCGATTTAAGAAATTCGTTCCACATGCATTGATAGGCGAACCTCATCAGTTTTCACGCCTTTCTATGCTTTCTCAGTTTACAAAATTCGTCTTCACATGCATTGATAAACGAATCTCATCAGCTTTCACACCGTTCTATGCTTTCTCGATTTACAAAATTCGTTTTCACACAAAACATGCATGAATTTCAATGATTTTCTCTTCAAATTGTCATAACTCTTTCGATTAAGCTCTGATTTGAGCAAATAAGGACTCGTTGGAAAACTCTAATCATCTACTATCCATTTCCCTTTGTGTTTGATGTTAAAAACGTGATTTATGTACTGAAAGTTTCTGAAGAACAGGGACGTGTGAATAGTGACGAGTTGGGTTTTTTGTGATCGGAGAAATTATGGTGTTTCATTACTTGGGTAAGCTTCTTTGGAGCCTATTGATAGTGTTTTAAGTATTGAATTGATTGGGTAATCTTCTATGTGTGAGATTGAAGCATGATTAGGTGAATTTGTTAGGTTTGAGAGAGAAGATTATGACTTAGGTGAAGTGGGAATGTTTGGAAGATGAATTCTATTTATATACACCAAAATAAATTTGATTAAAGAATAAATAGTGGGAAGAGTAATGAAAATTAATGTGGTAGTTTGGTTTAGAGGTTTAAAAAGAAGGATTATGAAAAGGGTTACATAAAAAGGGGAAGAGTTATTAAAACCAATGGGCAATTATAAACATGTTAATATTAGGGAATTCGCATTGCGGAAGGAACGGCTGCCAACCGAGCCGTTAGGCGTTTCGTGCAAGGTAAGTAACATGAGCGCAACCTCCCTAATTAGTATGTTTTATTGCATGTTGTTGTGTTATGAATTTGTTGAATCATTATGTTAGCTTAATGATTGTGTTGTGATTGATTATGGTTTATTTGTGAAATGATTATGAGTGAGTTAAGGTTGAATGTTGATGGGGTTGTGTTTTGCAAGTTGTGAATGCACCTAAATGTTTGGTTTACATGTGAACGTGATGGATATAACATGTGTGCTGGTGTGGAATGCTGTGAATTTGAATGATCTTAAATAATCTTGTACGGTTAAGAGATTGTA
>CANYCX010034705.1:0-18694 GCA_948193385.1 Breynia disticha f. nivosa
ACTTTAAAGTGTGAGTTTCAATTCTCGAGCTCTGCTAGCTCCGATTATGATAATGCTACTTCTAGTGTCTTGGTAAGACTTACTTCTTATGACTACCTACATTTTCTATATAATTAGTAGCCTCAGTAATGTAACTTCTATCGTAATATTAGCTAAAAATGTGCGTTGATGAGCTGCAATTTTCCACAAGTTGCAGTTGTTCTAGCTGTTCTATTTTCTTAAAAGTTAGAATCTGATCTTCAATTCTGCAGGAGTTACAGCAGCATATCTTCAATTATGATAGTTTTAAACCGCATTCCATTGAAATTAATTTGTGCGCTTTAACTGCACCATCTGTAATGGAACTGTAATGTAAGTTGCTCGCATTAATGGCCCAGACCGCTGGGCGCCAATCAAGACTTCTCCAAAATTTGAGAAAGCGATATCATAATTCCAGACAGCGCAATCTGTAGATCAGCAACTCTGAAGGTTTCTGAATAACTTCAATTGTGCTCAACATGATTCATGAGCACAACAGTCAGTGCCATGATTTTAAGAAGTTGGTGAAGGGTTTTCGTAATTAGGCTTATATTTATAAATGTATAAATAATTTTATAAAAATATAAGTCTCCTAGGAAGATAGGTTTCCTTGTGTCGAAAATATAGTTATAGGTGCATTATCTTATCTTATCTATGATAAAATTCTGGTGATCAGATTTATTTGGAAACTCTGGTGATGGTAAAATTTCTCGATAAACTTGAGAAAAAATCTCATTTCAATTGACTATGTAAAGAGTTAATTGATGGATGCTGTCAAGATCCTAACAACAGTTGAGACGCAAGCAGCCAAAAGTTTTACGCAATCTTTTTTTTTTGGTTCATTACTGTTCTTTTCTTCATCTTCTTTCAAGGTGCTTCATCTTTTTCTCTTTCATTCTCTTCAAATATTCTTCAACTTTCTATTTGTAATCTCTTCTTTAAAATATTAATCATTCTTATTCGATCTTATAAACAGGAAGTTGAGTAAAACGGACACAAACAGATTCGATTTCTCGAACGACTCCATTGAATGATTATTAGATTTAATTTCTTTTGAACAACCACATGAAGAGCTCCAACATAAACCCCAAGAACAGCCCCAAAAACCACAAGAAAATCTCTCAAGTGAATGTCCATTGAGTTTAATTTCTATGGAACAACCCGAAGAAAACCCCCACGTAGATCCTTCATGGGCGGATCAATTCTTTGAATCAACTAATATTGTTGCGGGATTCCGATTTGTTCCCACAGAACAAGAACTAATTAATTCATATTTGTTGAAGAAGGTGAACAACATGTTGTCACCTATCGCTGAGATTGTCGATCTGAATATATATAAAACAAATCCTTCTTCTATTAAATGTAAGTTTATTCAACTTAATTTTTTTATTATATTACTTTGTGATTATTTGTGAAATATTAACAATTTTTTAAATATCTCTTCTTAAATAAAATTTTTTTTCTTACACCACAATTGTCTATCTTTTTTAATTTTTTTGGTAAGAACAATCATATTTTTTTCTTGGTACTACAATATTCATATTTTCTATTTCTTTTTATTTTTTCTTGGTAAAAACTACATTCTTTATTTTTTTTATAAATATGTATTAATATTCTCTTTTCAAACTTTAATATAGTTAATGATAAAAGATTCTTAAGAGGAGAAAGATTTTTTTTTTGCGGAGAGACAAACAATGGCAAAAAATGCAAATGGTAAAAGACCAAGAAGAACCATGACAACACAAAATATTGGTGGTTATTGGAAAGCAAATACCGGCGACAAAGATATTGTAGATGAAAACAACAAAGTTATTGGCTATAAAAAGTCACTAACATTCTTCCAATATGAAGACTTCAACAACAAAGATAGACACAAAGCAAAGAAGAGCAATTGGATTATGCATTGTCTTTGTTTTTTTTTAATTAATTAGCCTCGCTCTTTTTCTTTCGTAAACATAAATTTCTGACTTTTTTTGTATTTTATTTTTTTGGTTTCAAAAATGGGTTATGTACAAGATAAGGGAGAAATCCAAGATCGGAAATCATGAGGAGTTTTGAGGCATACAAAAGAATAGAATAGTTGTTTATAGTTTAGATGTTATTTTTTATTTGATTAGTTATTCTTTATGCTACAAAAATGTAAATGACATTAGTTTGAGGCCAACACTTATTGTTGGTATAAGTGGATGGTGTCAAATACATACTCTGATGTCATGCTTTTTGCAGTTATTCATTACCACTAGCGTTTATGCCCGTGCCATGCACGGATTCGTAATTATAATTGAAAAATGACTTGTGAAGTTTCAAGAATGAGAATATAAAGTATGAATGAAATATGTAGCAATTCGAGCAAATAAAATGTGTAACATAATAGAGCAAATGAAATGCACTATTAAAATTGAGAAGCAAAGCTAAAAATAATAATATAATAGATGCATTAAACTTGTTAACATCAGAATGTTGTTGGCATCAAGTCGTTGAGGTGCATTATAGAGATTCTTATGTGAAACAAAGCAATAGTTGTTAGGATGTTGCTCAGTCAATCTTATCGTTAGCATAATCCGACTTTGTTGAAAACGTGCAATGTGCCAATGTATCATTTATACAGAACTTGATGGACAAATAAAGTCAAAAAACAAAGTTATTGCAACAGGAAAATAAATAAATGATGAAATGTTAATTAATTTATTATAACTGTAAAGAGTGTATAAAAATATTTTAATAATTGAATAAAAATAATAATAATCTGTCAAATTTAATCCACCTAAATTAACATATAAAAAACAATATCGTATTTTTTTTAAAAAAATAGATGGTGTATGTACATAAGTTTTATTTGGAAAAATGCAATTTGTAAAAATAAAGACCATTTTCGTAAGTTAGGACACTTGTTATGTTAGAGCCTCTATGGATAACATGTGTCATTTGTTAAGAGTTTAAGTTTTTTTTAATGTAAATTGTAAAGTTTATGAATTGTTGCTGTCTCTCTCTCAACGAAATGAATAAAATACTGCTTTAAACAACAATTGATCTTGTAAAACTTCATGTTCATAAAGTATCACCACCACTCTGCCTGCAATCGTTGTCTCCTCTTTCTCTTTTTCTTCACCACATGATGCTCCAATTAGTTTAGTCTGGGCTTCCATTTTTCTCGTCTTTTGTCTGTGCCCCTCAGTAGTCTGTTTTTTATTGATATGGCCCGGTGATCGACTGATGGGAACTAATGTAAAGTTGTAAGTCCTCTGCAGCCGTTTGTGCACTTTCTCAGAGATTAAGCACATGGATCTATGAGGCTTTAGAGCTGAGAGAAGAAAATAAGTGTGTGTTTGGTGTGAAAGTTGTGCATTTTGCTGTTATGAATATTTGGGATTTTGGGGCTTATGTTGGTTTCTTAGTATGCAATGGAAAGGAAATGAAATTCAACAAAGGAAAAGAAAGGAAAAGAAAGGAAAAGAATAGAACAAAAATTTAGTTTCTTTTCTATTGTTTGTTTAGCATGCTAGAATTACAATGGAAATGAATGGAATAATTTGAGAGAAATAAATATTTTTACAATAATAACCTTATTAGTATTAATAGAGAGTTGAAAAGGATAATTTTGTCAAATCAATGGAAAGAGTGTTCTTTCTTTGCATTTCCTCCCAATTTGGCTGGAAATGAATTTGAGTGTTGGTGGAAAATGATTTCCATCCATTTCTCTTCTTTTCCTTTCTTTTCTTGTCTCAAAATGGTTCTCCAAACAATGAAAATCTAAAAAATACCTTTTCTTTCCTTTCTTTTCCTACCATTTCCTATCAAACAAACAAAGGCTAAAGGTGCCTAATTGATAAGTTTTGGTTTTTGTTGGTTGTGTTTTATTGAGATTTGTTTGTAGTTGTCGTCTGAGTTAGTTAGTTATCGTCTGTGGCTATTAACATTTATAGGTTTTCTTGTTTTCATTCCTGCTTGGTTTTTTTTGTTATTTTGCCGCTGAACTTTAAAGTTTAAACACATTAAGGCTGACATTGAAACACTCTATCACATATAAGAATGTGTTTTTGTTAATTTTATATTTTTATCTTCTTACTTTGTAAACTAACTCTGTTTGGCTCTATCTCCTAACAAATTGATGGTTATCAGTATTTGTTATGGCAATGGATTTTCTTCCATGAGCAATATTGTTCTGTGCAAAATCATCAATGTTATTCCAGGTATGGATCTTCAGTCCTCTTGATCTTTTGTTTTCAATTTAATAGGCCTAGTGTAAAATAAAAAAGGCCACTTATTTGTTAGTTACTTTCTCAAAAGATGCAGAAAGAGTTTGATTTAGTCTTATTGCATATTTGTCTTTATTTTCATGGGTTTAGGATGTGTGGCGCGATCCTTATTTTCTGGATTTTTCTCAAATCTGAGGTAATGAAATTCCTACTATTACATATTGTCAAATTAAATTCTTTTCTTAAAGTTAAAATCTTTTTGGCTCTGACTTTATTGATAATCATTAGGGAGCATGATATGAGCTACAGTTCCATGATGCGAAAGCAGGTGCAGAGAAATTTGATCCTTTTTTTAATGATAGTTGCTTTTGTGCAGAAAATGGATTTTGTTTTTCTTGATACTCCATTTCCTGGTTGAGGAAATTTTGATGTTGAAGGTATTTTGTATACTCCTTAGTACGAATGAGCAGTCAAGTTAAGCTAAAAAATCCATACTTTTATGTTATGTTCTGCATAGTTTTAGCTAACAAAATTGAGGGTTTGTTCTTACTTATTCTAGGAAACGATAATGATTGATTTAGAAACTCATTTTATTTTTTAAAAACTAAAGGATAGGAAAATTTTTATTTCTAATAGTGAAATGTTGTCCACATTGGTTTTGTTGTCATGACACAAAATTGAGATGGCAAAAAAGAAATGAGTTTCTTGTAGGTGTAGCATTAGGCAATGTGATGTTAATGTATAAGTTTTTTCACAAAAAATGAATGTAATGATAATTTAGTAAAATATATAATTCTTAAAGTGAAATGGTTTGATAAGAATATAGAAATTTTAAAACTGAGTTAAAATTTGAAGTTGTTACCTTCAAATTTATGACTTAGGATATGTTCATATAAGATTTCTGTCAATCTGCATGAAGAGAAAATTTGATTAGAAATTTGGAATAGAAAATTTTAGATGATGGAGTAATACACATTTTACATTACCATTGGTAGGTTGTTGAACACTTCTTTGTAGACAATGTTTCTAGTGTATCCTTCAAAGGAAAGATCTTTTTCTTCGATAAGAATTTTCAATCCTTGCGGATTTGTTACTCTTAAGACTGCAACATATAGTTGGCCATGGCAAAAACTGGTTTGGGAAGATATAAGCCAACCATATTTAGTGATTGTCGTTGACTTTTGTTTATGGTCATTGTATAACATGGTTTTAGTGGGTATTGCCTCCTTTTCATGGTGAATGAGAGTGTATGATTTGTTGATGTCATGGTAATTCTTGGGATCAAAACTCTATTTGCTGCTTTACTACCATTCATAATTTTTCCTTCAACAACATATTTTCCCAGCTCAGTGATTGTGAGTCTTGTTCCATTGCATAAACCTAATGATGGATTTAGATTTCTGAGTAGCATAACAGGCATTCCAACTTTTACTTTGAGCAAGTGATTTGGCATTTCTGATAGATTTAAGCAGTTTAAATACTCTGAAGGATACATATGAAGTTGGTCTTCATTTTCTATCGATTCTTTGGAAATTTTGTCTGAACTTCTGAACAAGTTGCCTTCAGTCATATTTATTACGTAGTCATTCACCTCATCAATCGTTTCATTTAGTGGTGTTAGAATTGCTCTTTCTTTGAGATATTCTTCATTGTCCATGTTTTTATGGAAATATGGATATGTATGCAAGAAAATGCTTTGAACTCCATAATGTTTTTTACGAATGAGGAATCTTTCTAGTATTTTTATCTATGTAAGATGTTCTTCTTCATTTCTTGATATTGATTCTACTTTTCCATATCCTATATCAATAATCCACTCGTTGAACTCTTTTTTTACGTGGTCTATATCTCCATTTTGTGCATCATCATTAATTCTCATGGATTTAGACAATATGAAGATTTTTGTGTGATCCCATATATATGATCTATTCAAAGAAGCTTACACAATTTCTTGACGTGTGGCATTAGTTATTACCAGCAAAGTTTGTCTGAAATTGCCCCCGAGTAAACTCTTTCCCCCAAATGGTTTTTGTAATGCTTCGACATTTTTGAATGACATAATGTCTCTGAAGGATTTATTGACTACTTCAAATGCAAATTTATGTGCCATTGGTGCCTCATCCCAAATGATTAAATCTGCCTTTTGTATCAATTCTGCAAGGTTTGTTCTCGGTCTTATAACATGTTTTGTTTTTAAAGAGTTCGATAGGTATATCAAATCTGCTATAAGTTGTCCTTCCTCCTGGTAATAAGAGTGATGATATTCCTGCAATTTGAACATAATGCTTAGTTATATTGAATAAAATATTGGAATAGGATATCTAAATCGTTGCTATATTGACATATTTGGTTTAATGATTCTTAATAGTTTTATATTAGTTGATATTTTATGATGCATTTTATAAAATTTGAAAGTATTGTACTATCTGACCTGATGATGCGACTGCCAAGACAATTTTTTTGATAGATCGCAGTTTTGCCTTGATAGTCTTGTAAAGAAACGTCTTTCCTGTTCCTCTATGTCCATACACAAACAAGAGTTGTCCTTTTCTTTCCATTGTTGATCTGATGACAGACTGATAAATTTTCTTTTAACAATCATTTAGTTTTTCCACTAAAACTTCATGTTAATTTTTTTGATGATTCGTATCATAATTTAGCTCTTCCCTCAAAAGTTTGCTATCTAATTCCTTCAACAATGCCATATCTAGTTGTGGGAGATATTCAAGGTCTTTTATTGTTTTTCCAAATTTCACCAAGATTGCTTGAATGTCTAATAGGCAATAATTGATGACTTGTTCTTCTATTAGAATCAAGTTGGGATGATGAAAAGCTTTCCTCTTTTTGTAAAGTATGTCTTCTGCTAGTAGTTTCCAATTAGCTTCCCATAGTTTCAGTAGGATCAGATACTTCACAAAACAATAAAATGGTAACAAAAAATTCTCTTAATTGTGATGCGACAGCCCATTGACTTGCTTCAATAAGTGCATCATTCCATTCTTTGTCATCATTAAGTAAACCATGCGCATAACATTCTTGTTTATATGTTGGATATGTTCTACCCTCTACTGTCCTTATTTCTTCAAAATCTCTTAGCCATCTAACGATGTTGAGGAGCAAGCGCATGTAGTACCTTTCTCCTGTAGATATTAGTAATATACAAATATTAGTACCAATTGTAGTGTTTCATAAAATGCAAATATTAAAACAAGTAGTGTTTCTTACATAAGAAATAATAATTTTAATTTAAATGGTGTAAATCAATATCAAAGCGAATATTGTATTGAATTCTCTTAGTTTTTGCTTAAATAATTTGAAATAATTTTTGATAGATTTTATATTGACAATTATGAATAATAAAAGTAAAAAGAATGAGCAATATGTATAGATAATACATATAATAATTAACTGAATAATTAATTTTTAACAATAGAAATAAATAATGAAAGGAATATTAGTTTAACTTGATGTTGGATGTCCATAGACAAGTCTTCCAATGCATCTTCCTGTTTTTCTCCTTGTCCATATTTTTTGGTCCTTTTGCCAAACATATTGTGTTGGAAATTCAGAATACGTGAGCTCTCTTGCATTCAAATCCTCTGCATTCATTTGCATCCATCCTAAGAACATTGAGTTGTTGATATGTTCTCTATCAATAATGTTTGAAATGTCTCCTGAATCTTTAAATGTCACTATTTGTTGGTAAGGAAGGTGGAATGTCAACCGTAAAACTCCAGGATTTCTATGGTGAATGTCAAACTCAAATATCCTCCAAGAAGCTTCACATGCAGACACATAACGACATTCTCGATATTTCTCAATTTCATCTACATTTGTGACTACTACTTCATTTGTTGAATTGTTGTGCGAAATATTCTCCTCAATAACCATTGTTGCTCTATCTGGCCCTTTGTTTATGTATTTAAACAAATATTTTATTGCTTTATCATTATTGCATCACTGAACATTGATATGTGATTGAAATTTCACCAGCAATTCCCTGTTATAGGGCACCACAAATCTGTTATCAAGCTTGTTATCTCCTTTTTGCACAAACCTCTTACTGTTTCTCCTTCTATAAATGACATATCCTTCAGAATCAACTTTTGTTTCCTTTTGAAAATCCTTTGGGAAATGTTTGCTACAAACTTCATTTATCAAGCAAATTCCATCGTCGCAAGGACCATGAATCATACATTCAACTACTGCATTATAGCAAATGGGGTCGACGTCCTTATCTGGTATCTCTGTTGATATGATTTTGTCTATTAGTTCTGGAGTTGGATTTTTGTTTTTTTGGTTCCAACCATAATGTGATGTGTGCATGGGGCAACTTTCTTTTTTGGAACTCTATTGTGTAAAGATCTGAAAAAAGAACATGCTTAGTTAGAAATAATTAAACTATATACATTTGATGATTAATCAATTAATACGTATAAACTTAGATGTTCATGCATGAATCTAGATTAAATAGAAGGTTTCTTAATTGTTGCTTAATTGTTGCAAAGTATGATTATGGTATATTTTTATTTATAAACTTGTCCATATAAGTTTCATTTAGTAGTTTTTGTAAGTACAAAATGTTATTTACCTGCATAGATTTTTTCGAAGATGCAACTCTGCTTTATATAATGAAGTAGTTCATTAAGTTTCAGCTTGAAAACTCTTGAAACAATATCTAGTCTGTCTTGTGCAATTTGTCCATCAATTTCCTTCATCATATATTTTATCTCTGGCCATTTTGGATTTGCTATAAAAGTAAGAAATAGATCTGGATTTCCACCCCAACGATAAATTGCCATCGCATCTTGGTAATTTTGTACCATATATTTGGGGCCTCCTATAAAAGACAGAGGCAAAATTATTCTTTTTCCAATAGAAGAAGCATAAGTATCTCTCTTGACAACAGCATCATTCAAATTGTTGTAATATTCAATTCGCAAATGCGGTTGATTATTTCTTATCCATGACAATCTGGCCTCTTCAATTGCGGTGAAAGAATCCACAATGTATTGTTGTAATTGTTGTCCTCCCATAATAAGAGTTCTTCCTTGGCTTCTCCCGTTTTGTAGCATGTATGCATAAAATTCTCTCATTGTTACAGATTGCCTTTTTTTGTTTTGTTATTTTCTTCATTATAGAGAATACTAGTGTGGTATCCATCTTCACCATATGGAAACAACAAAGGATATTGCATAGCCATGAAGGAAGGATGTATCCCTGATATTCTTCTTAGGCCATTGCTTTTGTCTTCTATGATAATGTCTCGACTACCGTTACTTTCTCCTATATCTCCAATTACCAATGCAACGACTTCTGATGAAGTAGGAGTATTACATTGTCTTCGCAACTTATTTCTTTCACCAAAAATTTTTTTTATTGCTTTCCCAATGTTAGATTCTTTGAATCTCTCTTTTGCCATCCTAAAAACTCTTGCTATTGGATTTTCCTTGTCCAACATTTCAATGAGTTGTTTGATTATAGATTCATCTAGATTGTCCAGCATTTCTCCACGTTTTATGGATTTCATTATATTTTGAACTTCTTCTGCACTATCATATATGTAATGTTGTGCAAATTTTGGCATTTGACCATCTAGTGGAAGAAGGCTGCCATTCAAGTGATGATTTTGTCCATTCAATTTGAAGACGTAAGGACCTAGGCGCTCATTTATTCTGTTGTCCACTTTTCCTCCAAATGAAGTAAATGCAAAAATTGAATTATATGCTCTTGTGTTCTCTCTAAATTTTGAACTCTTGTTAGCTCCTTTATAATCTAAAAGATGCTGCAATAATTGAGGTGCTTTTATTAATGGCAGTTTCACTCTTCCTTGTTGACAACAGAGAGAGAAAGTGACTCCTTGTCCAAGTTTCTGATAAGACACAATCAATGCAAGGTAATAGCAACAGAATAATAGGAAGGTTAGAGGAAACAGAGAGGACTGTTTGTATTGCATAAATGAAACAGGTTCAAACAACACTTACAGGGGCTGTGTCCCTCTTAGTTCTCAATGAAGAGACCCAAATTACAAGAATGATCTCAGATGATCGTTCCATATCTCCTCTGACACTATATATATGAGTGATACCAAATAAAGGACAAAATGACTGCTGCCACCAAGCCAAAAGCAGTGGTGACAGACCACTAACCCAAAATTCAATCAGCCTTTTGAATTTAAGGTTATGGGATAGTGTTTGGGAATGGGAACAGGTTTAGGTAGGGTTAATCGTTGGGTTAGAGGCTGTTGAACTGCGTGTTTGAGTGTATTGGTTGTTTGAGGTGTATTGGGTATTTGAGTTGAGGGGTTGTGGGATATAAGGGGTTGGGCTAGTGGGCCCCTTGGAAGTGGTCCAAGAAACCATTTTTAGTTCAGTTTTGTTTGGGTTTGAAGGGAGTAGTTAGATTGCAGTATGGTATTCTTCCTTTCCACTCTTGTGGCCACCTCCATCGTTTCCTTAAGCCCTTTTGGACTGATCAAGAAGAGCTCTGCCCTTACTTGATCGTTTAGCCCATTGACAAATACGGCAGTCAGGGTGGCTTTATCTTGTTGGTCAGTAAAGGCTGCCAACATCCCAATATGAGCCCTATAATCAGCCACTGGCCCCACTTGTTGCACAATAAAGAGTCAATGCAATAAGGCCCCATCAGCTGACCCTAGGAATCTGTCCGACATCTACTTTTTCAACTGATTCCAGGTGGTAAAGGTGGTAGATTTCTCTTCAAAACGCATCTAGGACTGCGCTTCTCCTTCGAAACAGATTCTCGCTGCCTCAATCTTCCTAACTCCGTTAGCCTATTGAGCGTGAAGTAACGCCCAACTCTAAAAACTCAAGCCTCCGGGTCTGTCCCACCGAACACTAACAGCTCTAGCTTTCGGGGCAGTCTGTCCTTATCCTATGGTAATTTGTTGCCAGGCGTGGGAATGGGTGTTTGGTGTGGGGGGTGAAGTGGGTTGGGGCCTGGTGGTGGTTCCTCCAGGGGTGGGTTCTGCATTGGGGGGTCTATTTGCAGCTGCTGAACTGGACTCTCCCTAGGCAGCTTGGCGTGGTGATTTGGAAAGGTTCTCCAAACGTTGAACCATATTAAAGAGGATAGCTTTCACCTCCTCCATATCCTTATCCACCTTAGTCACGTTTACCCTCAACGACGCCACCTCTGTAAAGCCTTTCTCCACCTGTTCCATTCTACTTTCCATTCTCGATTTATGCATCCACCAACTGGATTAGAACTGCTCTGATACCAAAATGATAAGACACAATCAATGCAAGGTAATAGCAACAGAATAATAGGAAGGTTAGAGGAAACAGAGAGGACTGCTTGTATTGCATAAATCAAACAGGTTCCAACAACACTTACAAGGGCTGTGTCCCTCCTAGTTCTCAATGAAGAGACCCATATTACAAGAATGATCTCAGATGATCATTCCTTCTCTCCTCTAACACTATATATATGAGTGATACCAAATAAAAGACAAAATGACTGTTGCCACCAAGCCACAAGCAGTGGTGACAGACCACTACCCCAAAACCAAAACACACACACTACTAACAGACCTGACTCTGGAATCATTATTGACAACTCAGCACTTTAACTCTCTAGCTCCTTGGGCTATTGCTTGTCTCTGGACTTGGACCTTGCTTGATCTAATTAGCCTTCTTCCCTTTGAACCTTTTTCTTTTGTATACGAAAATGGCCCTATCAGTTTCTTCACACTCTCTTCGTACCACATAAGTGATCCACAATAACGACATTCATGTTGCGGTGGACCAAGGTAAGTGTAATCTGCTAATCAAGTTGATCAAAAATAATATTTAGCTGACTTTTTGTTTTGAAAAATGAATGTATATGTCAATATATTTGAGCATAATTCTGTATTAGAAAAACTTACTTGTCTCGGATATGTGAACATGATTGTTGTTTTGAACATTAGGAAAAGGTAAGTCATGTGCCTGGAACTTTGGTTGTTTTAAGGCACGTTGAGTTGTTTCTGGAACATTCTTCCTTTTGACAGTCTTGTCATGCTCTATTATATATTTTTATGGAATCAGAGTTTAGACCATAAAAAAAGAATTCATTATAAAAGAAGTGTAGAAAAGTTTAGTATTATTGAATAATAACAAAAGAATGTGAACATGTTGTATCTTATGTACAATTTGATAATATTTTTGACAAATATTCTTTTTGTACAATTGGTTATGATCATGATATACTTGTAAGGTCTATTTGTTTTTGCAGTTCTTTTGCATGGGCATTCATTGACCTCATGGAGTTTAAGATGTTCCTTCTTCGTCTTCTTGCTTCATTCGGTGAGATTGTACTTTCAATATCATTTCTTGTTGAATTTGTTTTTGATCAAGAGTTTACTTCAAATTTCAAAAATTTAATATTGTTAGCTAAATTATATTGAAAATGTACACAAGTTAGTACGTAGTTGAATACTTTGTTCTTGCTCTATTTGAGGTGTCAATATCTCGTTATGATTGTTTTTCTTAGAAATTCGTAATTCTTTTCGTCGCCTTCTTGCATCCGACAGTGACATTGTCGTGGTTGACTCTTTCATGATCGTTGTCTTATTATATAGTAAACAAATGAATGCGTATATCTATGATATATTATGTTAGAATACAGAGAAGAATTTTTTTTCTAGAGGTAGTTTCTGCAACCTTTGAAAATGATTGAAAATTTTGCAGGGTGTTCTTCAACTATATGTAAATGTTATAAAGTCTTTAATTTTTTGTATATAAATTTATTGGATAATTAGTGTTCTGGCTGTTTTTTTTGTTGTAACGGTTCTCTTCTAAAGCATAATAAAGTCAGTGCATTAAAAACTACTTGAAGCATTATCATTACTTCAATAATTTATAATAAATTTTGAATGTGATTGTTGTTTTTCCGTTGCTTGAACATGGAGTTTATTTTTTTAATTTTTCTTGTTTTTGTGATCTGGGTTTTGCGGAAGATTGCCTTAGAGTAATAAATGATTTGTTTGTGATCTGAGAACTTTTAACAATGTAAATTAATTGGGTCTTATGTAGGTTGGCCGAGATTTTTTATCATCTCATCAAGCAGATCGAATAAGAGACAAGATATTGCTTTCTGTGCTTTTCTCTAAAGAAATGTAAAGTGCATGTAAAACTTTTGTAGTCATGACATTTCTACTTTTATTCAATTATTCAAAACTTTATAAGAGAAGCAATTTGGAAATACTATGTGAGTTTTTGTTTTTGCTCACTGGATGCACTTGTTCGAAGATGAAGCCTTGATGAGTAAATTAGTGTTCTAGATTACATTTCTTGTCATCTAACAAAGTAAAATAAACGGTAAAAAATTGTATGTTCTCTCATTTCCTGATAGTGGCAGTGTCGTTTATGAAAATTGTGGAAGGCAGTGCCGATGAAAAAGTATTTTACACCAGTGCTATACACGGTTAATTATATAATAAAAAATTATACATCATTGGCAGTTTATGTTGTCACTATTTCGTGCATGTTGACAAATAACAAATTTGTACGAATATTTAATATGAATATAAAGAAAAAATTACTTCAAACTATTGATATTAAAATCGAGTGACAAATTTCTACCTGTCATTAATTAAAATAATATGTGTTTCATAATCAAACATGAAAAACAAATGTATTCAAAAGGTCTAAAATAATTCACCTTGAAAATGAAAAACATACTCAACTCAAAATATTATTAATTATTTTAATAAATTTTAATATCTTCACAAACCAAGAGATGTACCGACACAAATTGAGAATTTTCTTCTTTATTATTCTTCATCATCGGACACCACGTAACTACAATATAAAAAATTGAGTTAGTAAAAGATATTTTATAGATATTAATTATTTAAAATATAATGCCAACCTTCTTTTTCTTCTTTTAAATGGACTTTCTTCAACTTCTGAACCTTCCAAAGCTTTATTTTTCTATAATATTTAATAAAACATGTTATAAAAATATTCACTAAACACTTCACAAATATAATTATTTATTTTTTCGGTACCTCAGTTGAAACATCTTTATTGGATTGATCCATTATCTTCATGACTGTGAAGCTTTTCTTGACTGATCTCATGTTGAAGGAATCAATTTTAATGAGAAATAAAAATAATTTTCCAATCAAATTCTTCAACTGTGGTGGTAAAGATGTCTCTTCTTCATCCTGTAATTTATGATACAAAAGTAATATTCAAGTTTGATTGTTTGCCATTATATTTTTAGTCATCTAATTAGCATAAGAAAAACACACTTGCTTTTATCATTAGAACATCTGAAACTGAGTTGCCAATAATCTTTTCCATGGTTTCATCAAATACAACAAAAATAATTTGTCCAAAATCATCCACAACTTGTAGCTCCACTCTAAATCTGTTTTTGCCAATTTGTACATAATCAACTAAAATAAGACAAAAATATATTTTTTTCCAAATATAGCATAACATTTATATGTACACAATTTATAATAAGAGCACAAACCTGTTCATAGGATAATTAATACTTTTTTTTGCAGCTGTCACATCTAAAACTTGAAGAACCTGGAATCACCTTTCTCTTGCATGCATCACAAGAGATGTAGTACCATCCATTATTCTCAAGTATATTTTTAATCATGACGGAACAAAATAATGTCTGAACCTATTAGAATAATTTTTCTTCCATATTAGCATTAAATATTAGTACAAAAAAATAAATAATAAAATACTATAAGAGAAAAACAAACCTTTGCATCTTTTGAAGTTGCCTCTGCTAAAATTTCAGCAATATTTTTCGTATTTTCAGTTATATTGCTTTCATCTGTCTTCTTTTTGTCAAAGTCCAACATTTTTACAGAGTTTCCTTCTCCTCCGTGCCTATTTTGAAATTATTTAATTTTCAAAATAAACAAAAATAAATATTATAACATTTACATGATAAATTAAATATACTCACATCCTTTAAAACTCATCAACTTCAGGAATATCAGGATTTATATAAATCCTTGTAGATTTTGATGTTGTGAGAATTATTTTTCCTATACAAAATGATATTCATCAAATGGTAATCGAACATCAAGTCCAACTTTCTTTATTGCAGCACTAACCTTCGTATTCTTTAACTAACATAGAGGTAAACACACCAACCACAACTCCTTCGGACAATTCTTTTTCTTCCTTGTACGTCTTCGTCAAATCACCCCAAATTGTCACACGAATCTTTCGCATGCTGCACACAATTTAAACGGCTAACGTTAAGATAATAAATATTTAAACTTATAGTATTTGTCATTTTATATTAAAAAAATAGACAAAACAAATGTTTATATATTTTAAAGTACAAAGACATACCTTAAATCTTGCAACTCTACATTCATAATTTCAAATGAGTAATTATTAACATTTTTATTCTTCTTTATTCTGCTCTCGCGAATAATTAAACCAATGACATCTATTAAAGGATAAATCATGCTTCATAATTGTAAAAACACATGTATATATATGCATATAAATGATCTTATAACAAAACAAATGATTCAAAATACCTGTTAGAACATAAGTTTTTCGTAATCGCTTCTCAAAGTCAGAAAAACTGAAAAAATCAAACCTGTGTCTTGGAAAATTGTCTTCGGTATTCAAAACATCCATAAAAGTCGTCCCATAAAACTATATCATGTATTTATTATCATTGACGACTCTATAATTTTCTTTGTTGTCTATCACGGCAAATTTTCATATCATGTAGATATTTCCTTCTTTCAATAACGGGCAGAATTGAGATACAATATTTTGCTTAATAATAGCATGGATGTAATTTCCCTATAATTCACAAAGAAATTAAAAAATAAAAAATCAGAAATATTTTCAATATTCTAATCTATTTTTTATTGGAGTAAAGTAAGAATAACTTAATACAGTAAATTATTTTTTAACTAATTCAGTTTCAACTGAGCATTTTTTTTAGTAAATCATTTGTTTGAAGCATCTAAAGCTATATGTATTAATCACAGAAAAAACAACTCATGCAAACTAATTTATTATACAAATTATCTAAGTGTACTGCTACAAAGACCATAATTTGATATTGATTATTACCTACAAAATAAATAATGACTCGCTAATTTTCTCACTCAGAGAAAACTAAAAAAAAATTCTATAACAATAAAAATAAATATTAAAATTTAAGTTAGTAATAACAAACTACTGTAAAAAAAATAGGAAGCCAAAAGCAGTACTGTGAAACTCATTTTTAAATACCCATTTTCCTGATAATCAATAATCTTTATATAATAATAAGAAATCAGAGTGAAATCAGAGTAAAATACGAAGAGAGAGAAAATGAAATAATATTTTATAACTTTCTCGGGCCCAAAACAGTCGTAACATAAAAGTTTTTATAGCGGAAACAACAAAAGAAGTTTGAAACATTTCAAACTCAAAATAGTATCTTATACAAGATATGTACAAAGTCAAAACTGGAAGCACGCAAAAATAGAACAATGGAGCTCGACCTCAGACAACCGCAAGCTCTGACAGAAGATCTGATCACCGCAGCTCTAGTCCAGTAGCAGCTATCTGCGTCCTATGCATCATTTAGACACATAAACAAAGGTGATTATGCTTTACAATACTCAGTAAGCTTCGTACGCTATAATTGATTCGTAAATTTTTAAATGTGCGCAAAGACAATCAATATCCCATCTCGAAATACGATCCTCCTCTAACCTAATCAAACAATTCAATCATTTCACATAACTTTTCGCACATAAATCGTACATTTCGTCATATAAACTTGAAATCAAATTTCAAACATAAATCATATCAATACCACGCGAAACCATTTCTACAATAATCAATATTCAAAAGAATAACACAGATATGAATACAAGTATCCATAATCGTAAAGCATTCAATATCAATAACACGAATCAAATATGTTATGTATGAATGCGAATCAAAATGCATATGAATGCTATGCAATCACATGCGAATGTCTGCCCCGGGGTCTTTCTTTTCTTTTTCTTTTTCTTTTCTTTTCTTTTCAGATCATTTTTCCCTCGATCCCAGACCGGCATCGTACCCAGTACGACATCGAGATCTCTCTCGAAATCATTGGTCCCAGATCGGCATCGAGCTCTCGCCCGGAATCATCAGGCCCTACCTGTATCTCATATCTCAGTGTCACACAATAATGCAACACAATGAATGATCAATACACTCATATCTCGTATCATAACTCATGTATGCTCAACATGCTCAATTAGCAATCAAATAACACAATATCGCAACCTCAGTCACGTATTATTATCAAATAATATCTCTGGAGCATGTTAATCAAACATATATCAACCAAACGTCAATATATCAATCACAGCATACAAAAATTCAATCAATAAAGTTCATAAAAATGAACAATAAGGCAAGTAAAACAACATGCCAAACAATCACATAAACCAATCACAATAATGTTCCAAACAACATAGCATTCCAAAATGTGCATCATATATAATAAGCTTTCCAAGCTTATAATCAATCAATCAAACACATCATTCTCAAATTCACTAAATTTATCTAACAACTCAACATTTCATTATAGGCATTTCTAATTTAATAGAATAGCCTAAAACAAAGTACGAATCAATTTGTCAGCGTAAGAACACTTACCTCTAAACAAAGCAAAAACCAACAATCAACACAGCTCAACAATCTCACAATCGTCGTACAGATCCTCCTGTACGAAATCAACCATATATAATACATTACTATCCAATTCAAATGTTGATCCTAACTTTAGAATCATTAAAACATCCTTTGGAAACCATAAATCAACTATATGTCAACATTTCCAACAATTCCTTTTAAAGTTAAATTTTCCACAATTCCATCTCTAAATAATTCACTAAGCTTACTTCAACTCCTTACACTTCTTCACATCAAATCCAACAACATTTCCAAATAATATAGACACAATTCAGTTCAAAATCAACCAATTATCAACTTAACATGACAGATCATACATAGTGAATTACTTGTATTTTGTCAGGCTATGATTAAAATAGGACCTTTCCAGTTCTTTTTCTTTCTAAACCGTAATATTTTGTAAACCTCAGATCGTATTGGGCCTATGCCTTCGCAAAATTTTGTACATGTGTTGATGAAATGAAATGTGCATATTTAGTAAAGATGTGTTTATTTTTATTCCTCTCTATTTTATTTTCCTTTATGTTTTACTTAAATTAATTTATAACAAAAACTTAATTTCCAAATTCGAGTGTCACTTGACGGGAAGGGGAGAAAATACGTAACTGATAGTCAAATTTGGGGGTCACATTTAGTGGTATCAGAGCCTAGGTTGTTAAAACCTTGGTTCCTGACATCATGGGTTTAACTTGGATTTTCCAAATCGGTTTTACATGGCATGCATGTATGTTATAATTTGTCATGTATATTATAATTCCATAGAGCCTAAATGGGAGCCTTGTTTCTTTTCTTAAATTT